>JAQGAK010000010.1:0-295169 GCA_034696945.1 Lipothrix lubbocki | reverse complement strand
CAGATGGGCGGCGTGCCGCGAAAGTTTAAATCCTTGTCTAAAGTTATCGCCTTTTCTTCATTATATGATAAAGGATATAAAAACAACAATTAAATCTACTAGTAACAAATACGCAACGATAGAAATAATTTTAACGCATCAACATATTTGCTATTTCTACTAGTAGTTTTAAGTTATTTTAAACTAGCAATAAAGCCATCGCCGTGACGGCGATGGTTAGTGACGTCCGATCTTATCTGAAGTATTATTTTTAATGCAGCAGCAAGGTACTTCACACTAAAATCCAATTTGATTAAATTCGGCGTATTTTTTCCTTCTTAGAAACGTCAGACATTACAAATCAGAATGAGGACCAGAATTAGTTCGATTAATTTTAAAGTACCACGACGGTCAATAATTGAAATAGTTTATTGCGTTAGATTCTGCCGTCGGTTATATTGCATTAAAACTTAAAATAGAGAAGTCTTGTATTTAAAAATTCAGCTGCAAGACAATCGTAAATTAGTGGAGATATCCCACGTTGATTTAAAATGATGATGGATGTCTCACCTTGCAGCAAGACGCATATGCAGATAGCCCTACAGAAAGCTTTTTTTTAATACTAACCGACTAAGAAATGTTTAACACAGCATTTCTCAGGCTTTAACAGATTCTGTTGTCCATAGGTACGACAACCTAGGTGATAATTTGTTTTCTGTCATATTTAGTATTCCCACCCATCCCCTTTTGATAAAGCATTGTTTTTTAGATAACTCTCTCTCTCTCTTGGCTCTTATCTAGATAACCGGGAGAAATTTTACTGTCCACCTTTCTTTTAAAATACTGTCCACTTTTTGTCTACCATATTTTTAACCATACTCCACTTTCTACCCACTCTATCTTTTAACATACTGTGCACCATCTGTCTACCATATTTTTTAACATACTGTCCACTTTCTACCCAACATATCTTTTACCATACTGTCCACCATATCTTTTACCATACTGTCCACGATATCTTTCAACATACTGTCCACTACTGTACACTGTCCACCATATCTTTTAACAAACTATACTGTACACTGTCCATCATATCTTTTAACACACTGTACACTGTCCACCATATCTTTTGTCCACTATTCACTATATCTTTTAACATACTGTCCACCATATCTTTTAACATACTATCCAGTATTCACTATATCTTTTAACATACCGTTCACTGACCACCATATCTTCTACACTCCACTGTCCACCTTCCTATGTTAACCATTTGTTAAAAGACATTAAGGTTGCCAGTATGGTTAGTATAGACATGTAGTCAGGGAGGAGTATAGCTAACACAGGAAGATAAACAGTGGATAGTATGTTAAAATATATGGTGAACAGTGGTCAATAAAATTCTGGCCGTTTATCTAAATAACAGCAGCCTCATCTCCTCAATATAGATAACGTTAATACATTCCTTGATTTTGCTTCATACTTATAACAAAAGCATCATATAAGAGTTTATTTTTAAAAAATTGCCTTCATTGAACATCCATCATCATTTTAAGTGCAACGTGGAATATCTCCACTAATTTACAATTGTTTTGCAGCTGAATTTTTAAATACAATCCTTCTCTATTTTTGGTTTTTAATGCAATATGAACGAAGGCAGAGTCTAAAAGCAATAAACTATTTCAATTATTGACCGTCGTGGTACCTTAAAATTATTCGAACTAATTCTGCTCCTCATTCTGGTTTGTAATATCTGACGTTTATAAAGAAGGTAAAAATATACCAGATTTAACCAAATTGGTTTTTTAATGTAAAGTTATACCTTGCTGCTGCACTTAAAATAATACTTCGGATTCGGATTAGACTGGAGGTCACTAACCATCGCCGTCACGGCGATGGCTTTATTGCTAGTTAACATTAAAACAACGATCCTCGTATACCATGCTTGAAACTGTAATACAGATTGATCATTGGTAAAGCTCTTATTTCTTTAACATTTCATTTCCCAAGCTTTAACAAATTCGGTTGTTCATGGTTACCACTGCCTATGTTGAATTGGTTTTGATTTTTATTGAAAGTTAAAAAAAAGCGTTATCCAAAAAGTTCAACTTTCAAATAATTTTTTACTTTTTGCTAAACCAATGAAATACCGAGGCCGACCGGACGGACGGACGTACTCGTTTCTCGATTTTCTTCGTTTTATATAGCTGATAACTGCTGAAAGCCAGTGAGAAACGTATGTTAGTTCATTTTATTTCCAAAGTTTCTTTATTTTCTTTCCCACCGTTGAATATTTTAAATAGAGTTGGGTTCGCGATGAGCTTTGTTTACAATACAGTAATGCACTAACTACATTTTTATTGTAAACCAGATAATAAAGAAAATTAATAAAACTTGTTTGTGTACATACATCGAAATTATTTCGCATCATAATTATCAAGTAGTCAGCCGACTCAGTTAGCTTGGATATCAGTGTTTCACACAACAATTAATTCTCGAACGAACCGGGAACAATGAACATACAAGTATCCAAACAATGATGTATTTGGGGTGCATAATCTTAAAGGAGATTAGGAAATAATCCTCCTTAAATTTAATACACGAGGATATAGAAAGGAAAAGGTGATCTTGTTCTTTCGAACAGAAACCCCTTCCCGTCTTCCTAAAGCAAGAAACAACTATTAAGGACTATTTGCGGATTGTTGTTGAGAAAAAACCATCCTTGCTCCGTGCCAAAGAAACAAAACCTGAATCGGAGTGCAGTGTGTGCATTCAAATGATGTGTCCGGGTGTAATTATCACAAAAATTTCCAAACGGAAAATTAATCTAAAAGTCAATTTTGCTATAATTCAGATCTTAGTCTCTGCCGATCCTGACTCCACTGTCCTGGATATAATCTTCACCGAGGAAACCTTTGCTTGTTGGTAAGCAGAGAATGTGTTTTGGCCGAGAAACCTATATTAAATCCAAAAAAGGTATGTCACTATTTTTTCATGGTTTTTTATCAAATAATTTCAGTGACAAATTAGCAATAGGAAGAAGAAAGTTCATGATATCAACTTAACGAGAACACTACATAATATACTCACTTGAGAATTATGTACGTTGCAATGATGGCAAAACCGACAACCAATATTTTGTAAGGGGGTGTGGGTAAAATGTGACACAGGGCCCATGTCGACATAAATATTCCGGATATTGCTGCTACCATTAACGAAAACCGCAGCCAATGAGCTGCAGAAACGTCAGAACAAGCAGACAACGACAATGGCTTCTCCCTCTCCAATTTGTACGGCGTTTTACATATTGAACAACTTGCGTTTCCAATTTCACTGGCTCTCTGTATACAGGAAATAACACGACCGTTACTCTAAAATCCTCGGGTTAATAATGTAATAATCTCCCTAATTAATAATGTGCTAAATTAAATTAAGAATTTAATGCATTTTTATTTTTACTTGAAGAAGCCACCGCCGAAGACATTCATGGTGAACGGTTGAAACGTCTCCGCGACATTCACATGGTTGTATTAATGGACCAGCATCTACTCTTTCTACAATAGGACGAGAAAATAAAACTTTATTATCATACTTTGTATAAGGTTAAAGTTATAAAATCCCGTCAATTTCAAAAGCATTTAATATATCTAACTGAGCTTAATTTTGGGAATTACCTGGATCGTAGCAGAAGTAACAGCCGACATTCTCGGATAGACTATATTTCTCCTCTGAAAAAATAAGAATACATAGTAGATGTAACAAAAGCTTATTTTACGTTACAACATTTTTTAACTCATTAAGAATGTAATTCCCACAGTTACATACATACGTAGGTCAATTGCAGTTGACTTTTATGTGAGTGTAGACAAAGGTAAAAAATGCTAACTACACGTTTATAACGTAGTAATAAATTAGCGAAGCGCAAAAAATTATTTTCCATTGCCGTTCTATTGAACCGTAAATAATAATACTTTCTTTTAGGCCAATAGACAAATAAATTTATTACATAGTAGATACATAAAGACATGTATGTATATGGCATCATTCCAGTCTTCAAACTTATTAATTAAACTCATAGGTACTCTAGGAAAACAGTTAGATACAAGCTAAGGACCTTGAAGTTTCGTTTAGAAAAAAACATGCTCCATGCTCTCAGGTTTATTACTATGTATGGGACTTATAATACGAAAAACTGGTCTGGACCATATTTTGACCACATATCCGTAAACAATACATACACAGTTATGCTCATCCAGTGCTCAACATTGCTGTTGTAATTTGCAATAATAAATAATAAACTTACAACAGGAGAAATAAGACCTGATTGCTGCCGCAGCAGCCTGAAAACAAGTTAACTTTTACAGAAATGCGACCTTGAATAACAGCGCATAAGATGCCGGAAATGAGAAAAATATGAACTTTTTAAAGGAAGAACTTTTTACATTACAAATTAAGGTTATTACCTTACAGTCTTATTAACATACTCAAGGTTGTGCATCTAATTTCTCATTTCGTTTTTTAACCAACAGACAGTAATAACAAAACCCATGTTTATGATGTTGTGCAGGAAAAAAAATATTTAGGGTAATCGTTATTTCTAATTTATTATTTTTCTAATATTTTATTTATTATTTAAATTTCTACTGCACAGGACACTGTGCAAACAATGTTATCTTTTCCCTGATATATCTGTGTGTGTATAATTATTCGTGTTTATCAATTAATTGTCTTCCTTGGAAATTTACTATGAAGTATATTTAACCTGAGAATTTTCCTTCTGGAAAAATACTATAATGCGCAGAGGTATACATGTTTAGAGTCATCAGTTTTTCTCAAACTCAAAAGTCTGACAACTTGACAAATACATGAGAAGATGCCACTACTGACTACGGAGGCCAAAAACCGACCAACCAGTAATATTTTACCGGATTGCTGTATGTTAGCACATAATATGTACAGCTAAAATAGTAAATATTAATGATTGACTGCGGAACTTTGTTCATCATAAGAAATGTTAAATTGTATAGTATACTACAGGCATGTAAAGATAGTGATTGACGTCGGTAGAACTTAGGTGAAGCAATTATAAGAATTGGCTCTTGACCAACACAAGTTCAAGGGAAGATGAGAAATTTTATGTTATCTTTCTTTTAGAAAAAATGCATACACATTTCTCCATTTTTTATTGCAAAGTTTATGCAATTTAATGTAATTTTAATTGAGCTTAATTTAAATCAAATAGCTTCACCGGTACATACTTATGTTAGGTATGGGAACAACACTAACAACACAGTGACCAGGGGTGTCTGGTGAAATCACTGGAATACTGGCACTCATGATATATCAGTAAAATTAAGGCAGTTGTACAGCACTGTGAATCCTTGCTATCCCAAAATATCCAGGTACTGACAGTGATATGTGCACAAATGTAGTATTGGTATGTCAATGACTTATGCAATCAGACCGAGAGTCCGAATACAAACTAACATCAAACTTCCGGTTGACTTAGAGAGCACTGAGTAGGTTGAACACTAATCAAAGCTGAGAGAATTTCTCTATATTTTTCATCTATAGAAACCGGCAACGATGGCAAAACACACGGGACAATTCCTCGTCACTACAATACAAATAGGGGAAATGTGAATCGCAGTTTTTAGAAAATGTCCTTGTTGCTTATTGAATAAAATGTTCAAAACACGGTTTAAAAATGACAGCGTATAAACATTTTAATCAAAAACGGGGCACGGTTTTAAAAATGAAATGCCCAGAAGAATGACAGTATAGGAGCAAGATGGTAAGAGATGTTCGCTGCGAACATCTCCTCCTTTAACTATTCAATCTCAGCAGAATTGATGCACATCTTTGGGACCAATACATTTTTTCTGTATACATACGCAAAACAAGGAGTTTATTCAAGGGAAACTGGTTTCTGCTCTGCTTTGTAGTTTGTAGTGCATTGTTTTTTTTATACTTAAAACAGCTGCTTCTACAGAGTTGATGTAGGAAATCAACACATATCAATGATAATATACTCGTATCACAACTTAACGCTGTACTAAACACATATAGGAATCAGTAGTGTGTTTGACTTGGTCACTAAGCCGTCTTCAGAAACCCCAAGGGTTTACACCTAATCCGAGTAGAATGCTGTATACCCTGATTAAATAAAAACGCAATAAAAGGTATTGCCATTATTTGTGAATTCAATAAGCAGGCATTGTCAAATACTATATGCCTGACGAAGAACAATAAATTATGAGCTGTAGCTGTTCAAGCTCCACTTAAACTGTACATCTTTCAGTTGTAACTCAACGCAAGCCGCTCTATATATACCTAGTTAGTAATAATAATTTATTACTTATGACGCAATATTATTAGTCACTAATCTATGACAAAACAAAAGCTGGTTGTTCAACAATAAATTATATATATATATTTCTATATGTGGATATTGACACTTCACGTGCATTTATAGCGTAATAATAATGAATTTTTTCGAAACTGTGTATGTCAAAAAAGAAAAGGTGCTTCCCCTATGTAAATTAATTCATGACTTCTACTCTATTATATAAGTATAAATATACCACCCATGTAAACCTTAGAAGGAATGGACGCAAGTTATAAGTAAGTCAAATGACATTATTACCACTACAAGCCTCGTGTCGTATGCAAGAGTGGTTACGCTACATATTTGTACATCTTTAGAAAAAGTAGAAAAATTGCACTGTCTAACCTTGATTTTCGATTACTGTTTTAGCAGCTGTTTTTAGGATCTTTTTTGGATTGAGAATCCAAAGCTGCTCCGGTCGATTCACATTCCACAAAACGCAAGGGAACCACAGCGCAACACCGATTTCCACCATTCGAAACAAAATGTCGTGATAGTTGCGGCTTTCCACTGGTACCCTAACAATAATTTAAGGTTATATTAGGTCCCAATAATAATTAATAATCATCAAGTAGTACCGATTATTAAAAAGAAACTGATCTTTAGAAGAACTAAATAATATAACTGATAATATCCATCCAAAGGGAATCAAAATCAAGAAAGATGGGAAAGATGAAAATGTTATACTATTAAAAGTTAACGTTCACTTACTTGCTTTTCCAAAACTCCCCCAGAATATCTGACAGTATAAAAAGTACTGTCACAAGTAACATGGATGCTTGAGATATCAAACCCACCCTAGATTGGTTCAATTGAGAGACATCCACTGGTTGTGAGGACCCATTAACCTGTTCATTGCAGGAGGAAATATAATACATTATTACGTGCATCTCATAACGACGCAATAATAATAACTATGTATGTAAATTCAGCGCATTATCCTCTGCATTTAATGATTCTTTGTATTAGTTAAAATCATTCTTGATGTTACTACAAAGGGAAGCGAATACTGTGTTAAGGCATAATTAAATTTAAAATATAATATAAGCCATGCCTGTTGTCCACTGACAAGTGCCAAAGTGTCGGATTTATTCTGGGAATCTCCGTGAGAACGACTGGGACTCAGCAACAAGAATCCACCGCGTATCTGTGGTCGAAATACAGCATAAAATTGCAAAGGTGAAGCTCACACGGACTAAAACTATCACAAAACTACATGATATTCACGTTGTAGTGATTGCTAATTTTGCACCTGCTTGATGGGGGTAAGGTAATATAACTGTCATTGGGTATTACAGAAAGTTACATAGAGAACTGTATAGTTGAGATTTGCAAAAACGGTACATGTAAATATACATATGTGATATATAGATACTGTTACAAACAAATTAAGTGTATGTCCTAAAAGGTGTTGTTTGCAGTGTGGGTGTGGGGGATAGTCAAAAATGCTAAATTGCAATGTTACAAGATTTTTTACTCAGGTTGGGCAAAAACTATATGTGGATGAATCTCCATCATTGAAGTGTTTTAAAAACATTCAGGAGTTACCAAAGTTATTCAGGAGTTATTTTTTTCGTTGTCACTCTGGCTAAATGTTAAAATTTCGTCCAATCTCACAAATGGATAAACAAACAAAAGTATGTAATAAGTTAACATTAAACTAAGAGTTAGAATATCGTCCATCTTTCTTTCTTAAAGTGGCCATGTTTGAAAAATGTCTGTAAAATTGTTCCTAATCCCAAATCTTAGACCTACATACATAATCGAATATGTAGCCAAGAATTTTCTCAGAGTTACACAACAACGCCGTTTCAAACTGCTTTCAAATTCGCTAATTACGAATGAATTATATTAATCTCAATCTCAAAACTGGTCGATTTAATGTTATATAATTACATACACTTTCCAAGGAAAAAACGACACACAATGACAAATTCAGGTCGAGTTAGCATTACCTTAAAATAAACTTCCACTCCATAAATTAGAAAGAAAACAACGACGATAAAGAGAAGGACAGCGTAACATCCGTTAAAAACGTTTAGATAATAGCTCTGCAAAACCAAAACGTTAGCACCATTTAGCATGATTTTTTTTTAAATTCATTTTTCGTATTCATTTACTAAAACAAATACTAAATATCGACTTACTCGTTCCCGCTCATCTGTATTTGCCAAAACGAGGAGAAGCTGGGTCAAAAGTAGCGAGTATGTGATTACATTAAATGATACAAATCCAAGGAAGGATTTGGAAAGAAAACGATGCGATTCGAAGCAAACATTACGTAAATGAAATATCTGTGAATAAAAAACAACCAACAATTAATTAATTGTTCACGATGTTTAGAAATAGTACGGTCTGATTACTTGATAACACAACAACATACAGACACAAATTAAGATAATTCATTACTAACCTCAGCCCAAAAACAAACTATAAGTGAGGATCCAGTTAGGACCAGAGGATAATATGCGCTGAGGAGACTGAGTAGCCAGTCTGCAGCCCAAGTTGACTAAAAGATTTAAAAATCATCAATAAATACCATCGTCATTATGTTATTACCATTATATTTTCAATTAACGTTCAAACTTCAAATCCGAACACGAGGTAATAAATAAACCAAAAACTGTAAACTAATAACTAAGAACTGGATTTTAAATAAACTCACAGAAGCAGCAAAGTAGGCCGCCCTTAGAGAAGCAGCAAGAAATACTATTGCATATATTGCTTTCGGCGTTGTCGGACTAAAAGCCTCCCTTACACGGTTCCCTTTCCCGACCTGCCTACATGACATGGCTACAGAAACCAAGAGTTGACCCAGGGACACCAGGGCCACGACCAGATATACACAGGCAAGGCTAACATGATAGCTAACGTTCAGTCCGCCGCACTCCACTCCAGAAAATTTTATCTGAAATAAATCAACATAATTATATTTATTATAGTCCTTTTATGTAAATTGTTTAAGCATTACTACGCTCCATGATTTTTAAAATGCCAACAATTTCCTTGTAAACCTTAATCACCTAATATAGTAGCCCAAAAGGCTTTATTAAAGTGGATTCGCCAGGGTTTCTCTGCTTTCATTCACACCGAATTGAAATCGTATCGTATCTCTAAAATTATTGACGGTACCTCCTAAACCAGGGGAAATTGTATATGCATACGTAAGGGATTTCCGTATTTTAAAGAATAAAAAAAGGATTTTAGCATTTGCGGTAACAATAACAATATGTAACACTTGTTCTGAAGATCTGGTTTTTATCATTGCTTCAAACCCTTCCCTTCGTAATTAAGTCTATACTTTATGAAAGAGCCTAGGAATGACATACAGATATCATATACTTACATATGCATAAAGATCGGCCCGTCAATATCAATAAAACCCTTACCCTTAAACACCGGATTACGTTAGGTAATTTATTTAAAGTAAAACGGCAAACACATTTTGCGCATTAGCATAGTTGGCAAAATAGCAAACCCTGTGCTAATTGCATTTTCGACCTCTACATATGAAAAGCAACCACTGACAATGGGAGAGGTGCTTGAGCTTATACGAAACCTTCCATTTGTACAGATCGAAGATACTGAGTGAAGTCACATTTGCATGCAAGTTATAATCAAAATTCTTATTCAATCTGTTATGCTCACTCACAATCAGCTTTAATATAGAGCGTAGATTACATATACCATTGATGCATTTTAGGGGTTGAGATACGGTATAAAGACGTGCAAACTATAAGTAGGCAGTAGGTATGTATATGGAAGCACTTAAATGGATGATAAATGTTGTTTAGCTCCGAAATAGAAGAGCAAAGTGAGCCTAGTTAGTATACAACACACACAGAATTTTTTGTCGATCGAAAACAAAACAACAGAAATTTCAAAAGAATGACTTAATCAGTCGTTGCATTATGCTCGCGTCACAGTAACCCCCAGGTTAACTGGGGTATCATGATCAATTAATCATATATAAGTAACTTCCCTATTCTTTGTGTATTCTTATTCCCATTAGCTATGTTTATTCAAAACCCCAGTCCTAGTACATAAACATACTTACTAATATTTATAGCCCTCTGCTGTCTAGCTGAATTCATGTGATGAAATTCTGAGTATTCAATCAGGTTTACAACGATGATGAAATGAAATTCTGTTTTTGTTAACACGGGAGTATACGTTACTTAACGATAACGCAAGTATTATTACATCTGTTAGAACTTTACTTACATACATATTACATTTTTTCCGGATTTCACATGATGAACAAAACAATTTGTTAAATGAGATCGTAAAGGTTGTTTTCATACGCAGTGTTTTTCTGAATGTCTTTCATTGCTATAAAATTATTGTGAAAAGTTACAAGAGCTCATAAAGAGATGAGAAACATATATTTACTCTTTTACTCCCACCATTTGATTCCTCATGTCTCATGCCAGACTGAAGCTATTGGCATTGACAAGGTAAGTTAATATGGTCAATGTTTCTCATCAATTCAAGTTATATGTTTCATTCAATATAGAAAAAAAACGTTCCAAAAAGAGGGATTTCGTAGGGAATGAACTTCGCACACGTTCGGCAATGCAAGGACATACCTATGCATGTACATGATACAGATCGTATACGATAGAAATTTAAATACGTCAATCCTTCCTTGCCACGGGTTAACAACAGTGTTAAACAGTTCTATCCAGCCTTTATGTAACTTCGAAATCCATATATATAAAATCATATACCTACCTAATCGTAAGTACCATAAAATCATACATTCGTATAAAGTCTCAGCGTAAAAGTAAAACTTGTGCACTCAATACATCAAATCTGGATGTATCTGACATAAACAAGATTTAACATAGTTAAAGAATCAACCCTTACAAATACACAAGGTTTCAAAGCTGGCATTGTGAGAAGCTACAAACAGTCGTAATCCATTGTGTCAACAAATTACCCAGAGAATCATATACTACCATATGCATATAGATACATATAGGTCGTATATATGTAAGTATGCAGCGAAAACAAAACTGATGAAGATTTACTTACACTTAAAACATACACAACGTCCAACCTCCCAAAATTTTAATAATCCCTGTGAAACTTACCCAGTCATGCATGCATTTCATATAAATACATGACATACACATGTATACAGTAAGTACAAGTATTATACCTATACGATCTCTCTCTCTCGCATTAAAAACATGTTTATAATTTTGTTAATATATCAAGTTTACTGAACCACACTGAAGTAATAGATCTATTTTTGGAGCCACTCCTCTATAGGAGCATGAACATTATAGAAACCCAACATGACTGATTCGAAATCCTTCTCCTCAGGAGTATTATAAAAAGTCATTGCTATCACGCGGACTTTGAGTGAGCAGTCAGAATGACAGTACACAATTTTGGAAGGTTAAATGTAGTTATTCTTCATTATTAATTCAAACAATTAATAATTCAGTCCCATCATTTCCTATATGCATAATTAATTTTGTCTTCCGCTACACTTCTTTCTTCAGAAATCAATAATAATAGTCTTACAAATAATTATTTTTTAGCTATTCTTCCAATAATTTTCTTTTTTAACTATACTTCCAATAATTGTCTTTTTAGCTCTGTTTTGCTTTCTTAGCTAATCTTCTACAGCTTCTTTGAGCAATCCTTCTATAGTTTAAAATAAATTACTTAACCTTAAATATGACATTCCCAAATCCCAAACAATCAAACTCGATGGACAAACAAAGTTGCGATGAGCAGCTAATTGTAAACCAATCAATTTCGTATGAATGTATATAGGGGAGTATCATCGTGTACACTGAAATAAAGTATCGATCTTATTGAAATGCTAATTTTATGCACATTTGTTCTGTAAACTTAAACTTTGTTATGTCGCGGAATTTTAAGGCGGCATTTTTCACAGCGGCTTTTTTTTCATGCTGTTTTTTCATACAATCACAAAAATTCCTATAAACTCGTTTTCACTTCTCTCTGTCAGAAGTATTTTTCCTGTATAATAATAAGAATAATAATGTCTTTCCATATAGCCTACAAAATATGTTCACTTGATGCATTTCATCGTGTGTGAGTGAAAACATAATTTGGGGTAAATTATTACATTTTACGAACTATAAAGTGTAAATAGGGCATGTCCAGAGAGCCAGCAAATAATAATATGTACTAAATAATATAGTAAGTATATTATGTGTGTGCTTCAATTGCGATGCAATATTATATGTATTATCTTTGTATTTTTAATGTTCTCTTAACTACAGTAAACTTTTAAGTCTGACTATCTATACACCTATACACACATCTACACAACATATAGTTAACGTACGCATACATACCTGGAGTATAATTAGGGTGCACAAAATAAACAATTAGCTCTTACCTCGCAGAAGCAGGTGCCATTTAGGCAATCCCCATGACCGGAACAATTCGCTTCGCACATACCCCGAATCAGATCAGAATAAAACAGGTCGTGGACATATTTCGCCATTTGACAACTGAACTAAGAAATTTTGATTGTAAGCATATGTGCCAGTTCTTCTAGTAGTAACTATCGACATATATAAGATCCAACCCACCACAGAGAGAAACAATAGGTAATAATTTCTCCGATGTATCTGTATAAATACAATAAAAATAAATCAAACGCTTGAGGACAACACTATTAAAACTCTTGAGGGCAGTAGAATTAAAGGATGAATGTGTGCCCCAGAATATAAATATTATTACTTTAAAGCACACCATACTTACAGCTATTATATAGCAGCATTTATTTATATATAAACCTATTCATCTATACTTTAGCTTTAAACTATTATGTATATGCAATATTATACCACATATTATGACATATATGTAAATATATAAAATATTAATGATACAAAATATAAATATTGTAATCTCCCAATACGTCTTTCTAAATATGTTTTCCCTCTAAACCGTCGTCAGCAACTCTACAGAAATCCCATCAAAACCACCGTGACGCTATTCCTCTCTATTTTATTTTTATCAATATTGTCCAAATTTCGGAGTTACAGCCTTGTGTATTTTTCAGAGTAAATATTTATTATAATTTAAATAAATAAATAGTCACGTTCCATGTTCAAGTAGCTTTCCCAAATCCCAGATCTTATGAGCCTTATTGCTTATATAATTAGTATATAATAAAAGTAATACATATTCATGACTCATTACTTTACCCAAGTATTTTAATCTTATTAAAGATGCACTGTTGGTCAAATTAAAATTATAACATCCTGTAGATATTGCAAATAATTTATTTATTAGAAATTTTTATAATATTTTCAATGCTTCAAAAATCCCGATGATTATCAAATTAATATTTTCAATTTTGAATTTAATACCACCAAAAATTTTATTATTATTAATGGTAATAAATAAATAATAAATAAGTAAGGAATAATAAATAAATAAAACATATCGAAGTGCATTCTCATAATAAAAATAAACCCAATAAATGTGCTTTGAAGTAACTTTATCGTCATCAAACACTGGCCAAAACCAAAAGCTTTGAAAAATATGCAAAAGTGTTTATTATTTAATTAAAATTATTATTAAAATGTTATAATTTGGAAGCTTACCAGAGTAAATAAGTCCGATCCAAATTTAATCAATCAGTCCAAACTTTTTTCAAAAGTTTCAACTCGTTAAATGTAATTTCGCCCAAAATGTCACTATGACTGTGCAGCAATGTTGACGATGACGACGATTAAAAGCGTTGCTGAATTTGATTCCGTACAGAATTTGATTCCATAAATACGTGTGGAATAAGAATAATAATAATAGAGATTCGTGAAAGTAATAAATACAAATATGACTTAGTGGTCGATCACACGGTAATATTAATGGAAACACAAAATAAGATCGAGATCATCAGTGGAGATCTTTTCATTATTATTGCTGTGAAGTTATTCTTTTTGTATAAAGTTGCTTTTATTTTTATTTTTAGGTTTCCTTTTGTATTTATTTTAATATGTAATGACTTTCGTTTCTTTTATATAGGATGTTGATTTTAAATTAATTAATATTGTTGTTATTGACTTTGCTCCTATACAACGTTGGGAAATATTACACTAAAATACTGGTGGATTTAATAATTATTTATTTATTTAAATAATTTATATCGTCCAATTTTGCATCGGTTATATTATCACTGGGTAAATATAATTTATTATTGCTGATTTTATGAATCAAAATAATTTATCGAAAAATGCAGCACGAATTTTTGCACTATTAATTTACAAATAATAGGATGTGTAACGTAACAATGATATTATTATTATTTATAATAATATTATTAGCGGTAATACAAATGAACTGGGATGGGAAATACGAATAATTTAGACAAAATTACTATTATCTACTAATCACTATATATTAATCTGAGACTCCTTGTTGATACACAAAAGAGTAGATTTTATAAAACAATATTTTAAATGGATAAAAATATCACCCTATACAGATTTTCACTTTCAAAAATCACTTGGATGAAGCTGTGAAATTATATTATTTATATTTATTTTTTTGAATATTGTACACACTACAATATAAAAAGGACAGCGATTCGATTTCTAAAGTCGAGAAAAATGTAGTTTAATATAATAATAAGGAACTATATACACGTGATGAAATAATCTCCAATAATATATTCAACAAAATCCCCAAAATAACATGGAAACGAGTAAACGACAATGAGATGCCAAAGATCCAAAAATATTCAATAAATTCGAATATTCTATAGCTTCAAGTGATAATATATCAATAATTTTATCTATAAGTTTATCTATATGTTGCTTCTGTGAGTTTTTTTGGTTTTTTTTGCAACAAAATAAAAATATGACCAAGAACGCCAAAAAGGGATTCGCAAATGACTCAACTTGGCTCTTCGCAACTGATTTCAGCACCCATAATTTACAAAATCTGCAGATTAAATTTGCACATCTCCCGAAGAATATTTACAATTTTTTGGCATCAAAGTGTAGGTGTATAGGTTAAAAGATATAATTTCCCAGTTCTAAAAGCTATTTCGCAGTTGTAACTATTTCGCAGATTGAAATACTATTTTGTGTATTTTTATTTTAATACAAATGTAAACACTATATGCTGAAGCTATTTCTTATGTCTTTGCAATTTCCCCAACGCGTGCAATAATAATAATTATTCCGGAGATTAAACCCCAATTAAACGGGCCACTTTCTATTCTTTTGTCCCTTTCTTTGGTATAATATTTTTCGTATCATTCAAATCTAAAACTCTTTATTAGATTCCTACGAATCCCCCCCGAACTGTGCACAATTTTATTGACGATTCAAACAAACACACATA
This sequence comes from Lipothrix lubbocki, assembly GCA_034696945.1. Taxonomy (NCBI): domain Eukaryota; kingdom Metazoa; phylum Arthropoda; class Collembola; order Symphypleona; family Sminthuridae; genus Lipothrix; species Lipothrix lubbocki. The sequence goes on along the minus strand of JAQGAK010000010.1, from coordinate 279,454 downwards.
GCAAGAACCCAGTTCTGTGCGCGCTTGCTCCGAGTCCGAAATTCCGTATCTTCTCGTTCCTCCCGTGCTATAATACTTATGCTTCTCTCTGCTCTCTGGAGAAAACAGAGTATTAAATGTAAGTATATATCCCAATTCCCAGTTCTCACTTCCCAGCGTTTAATATTCCTATGTGTAAAAAAAGGGTTGAGATACAGTTGTAGATCCGTTCCCTCAGTGCTCTGGCATTTAGATTTAGGCAGGCAGGTTCGATCTCAACCTCAACCATGGATCCGAATCCATCCTTGAAGAATCCATGAGTCAGTGGTAGAGGTATAAGTATTTATGTGCACACAAAGCTGTACATTTATGTTTCTCTTCCTTTATAAAATGTATTTTGCTTTGCTTGCACACACACATAGACACACACCACACACTTCACTTTTTAATACACACACTGACGACTGCTGCCAATATAGAAGTTCCTTATAGAATGTATAATGGTTAAGCCTAAGCCTCCTCATATAAGGAATACAATGTGTTACATAGTAGTATGTATTATATGGAGTCAGCGTGCATTATATGGAATATTATACTTGTATTATTATAGAGAATATTATAATGTTAAAGTCCCTTTGAAGTCCCATACAGGTTTTAAGCGTGTGCGTACATTTCCCCATATATGCATTTAATCACACGGAGGTGCTAATACTGCTAATGCTAAAAAAGCATTTTTAACCAATATTAAAACTTTACTCTGTTCACTCAGCTGGCAAAAGAATAGGTGTATAGTGTTTATATATGTATACAACAGGCTCTTACAGTACGTTGTGTAAATGTAGGAGGCTCATAGGTAGGCTGTGTAATGTGCAAAATTTGCGTGTGTGCAAAAAAAGACGATGAGAAAAATATTAAAGTCATGTGTGTGGTTTAAGTTATAGCTAATATGGTTTATAGAGAGCAGCAGGATTAACGCTACTTTTTGCATGCGGATGATGATAAAAGTCAGTAGAAAAATATAACGAGCTGTTATCCACAAATCCACATCTACCTTACAACGTCTATACTATACCTACACATCCACCACCTACCTATGCATGTTTGCTGTAAATTAGATTTAATAACTATACTACTATACTGTGGATACTAGTATAGTACATACCGAGTATAATGTACTCTACTAGTACTAGTATGTCATGTTATTCTATACTATATACCATGGTGTTATACTATACACTGCACTATAGTACTAAAACTATACTACACTATGTATGCAGTATGCTACAACGCTATAGCGAAAGGCTCTACTATGCACTATAGTGCTATGCTACACTATGAACTTATAATGTTATGCACTATACATACAATGTACAACTATACTATACACTATAGTACTATGCTTTGTATGTATGTATAGGCTATTGCTGCGCATGTTTTGGCACGTAAACCTACTGTACATACATTTTGAGATAGAACAATTACATGCTCTCACAATGTTACATGTATAGCGTTCTATATTCTATATAATAGAAAATTTAATTATATTTATATCTTGGTCCCACATAAGGCAGTCACGTTATATGCACGTTTGCTCTTCTGTAGAGTGCATAAAAGCGTAGGGATGTGTATCAGCAGAAGTCTGCACGTATTTAATGTAAATTTGAGTGTGGGTAATATGTATCAACTATAAAAAAAATTCTCTGCAAAATAAATGGAAAGTTCTTTCTACTTAAATTAAAGCTTTAAATAGTACACGAGTATTTGCGGACTATGAGACAATAAAGGAATATATTGCCTCAGGTGGAGTAGTAATAGTAGAAACAGTAGTAGTTTCTACTTAGCACCACGCAAGTATATGAAATCTTGGTATACAAAATGTTTCAAAGTGTAAAAGGCAACTTTATTAGTTACTAACCAACACCTCGGTCAATACTGTTGTATATACACCTTTTGATTGTGAAGATTGGGATTTTTACGTCATTTTACTCTACTCTCTGGGGCCTTCTCTCCAATGCTTTCTGCCAGTACAAAGTACAACAGCTCTTGGGTTTGGTTGTGTACAACTTTACGCTCGGTACACATGCACCGAACGGTTGAAGTATGTATATGATGGGACTGGCATAGGTTTGCACCAGCGTCTTGGAGTCTACCACTCCCCTTAAACAACCACAGAGAGATAAAATATATAGAGTGCAATTTTTCTGTTCCTATACGATCAAGTACATTTTTCTGAGGACATGTGCACTCGGACGCCTACTACTCATTTTGATAGATAATATTGTTAGTTAGCCTCAAGGAAATAATGTGGTTCCTGGAAGAAATAGCGCATATAACAGATACTTGTATATTGACTATACCTTTTTCTATACTCAAAAGTAAACTTTTCATTTAGGTTTGGTGCTTGCTGTTTAACTTAATTATGATAATAGTTGTTTTTGAAGTACACTGACCACATTAAATGACACACACAGTGTATATCCAATAAAGAGGAATCACTTCTTCTTAACGCATTATTAGTACGGAAAGAGGAAAAACAGTAGCATTTTTACTGCACAACAAACGCATTTCTTAACAACGGTGCATGCATTATGTATGTTTTCTGACCTCTGACAAAGAGATATGCAAAGTATTGTTGAGGAAGAAGCTTGTTGGATAATTGCACCAACAACAAGACTTCATGTTCAACTCGCTGTCCTGCCCAGGGTTTCTGTTTGACTTGTAGAAATTGATTAATTATCCTTCCTTTCGTGATTCTGTGGCTATAGGTTATTAGTTAGATATTATACACGCAGCGTTACTTTTGTTTTGCTTGCTTCTCCCATTGGACCGGACCTCTTCATATAATTATCTGATGGGACTGATTGTGAATACTAATTTGCGTAACTGTAATTTCTTGAATCGTACACTCACCAAATACTGTAAAGCTGTACGTTAATATGCATTATGGATTGTGATGCTAAACTAGAATGATATGCAGCGTTGTTTGATCGATACATGATGAAAGAAGCCGTATTAACTGTGACTGTGACAATACTCGTCAAGTTTTGTTGGTCAGGTTGGTTAAGTATACTTCTTTCTACATACATAGTACATCATATAGTATGATATTTTCTTTAATATCATTTATCGAAATTGCAAAATCACACTGTTGAAATGACCATTTGGATCTATATGATATTTTTAATCCTTGTTCCTATCTCAATATATCTTGTGTAGAAATTGGGGTAGTGCTGGCCAGATAGTATTTTATAGAGTAATGCTCCAAAGAGGTTTTACATTATATCGACTTCAAGCGATGAGAGGGTGAACAATGTTTGCGAAAGATTTTTTCAATGTATGCGATGTTATGAAAAATAAATTCTGTGCTTTATGAGGACAAAAAGAACGAAGTGAGTCGTTGGGTGCCTTAGGAAATACAACCTTCACTCGGGCGCTATTTGTAATGATGGTGGAAAGTATAAGTACAAGCTAGGACAACACAATAATATTTTAATGTTTAATAAATTACTAATTTTATTGCCACACTTAATAAATATCTTTTTCTTAATAAGTTACTTTTATTATTATGTGTTAAAAAAATAAATTACTCTTCACACCAATTAGCTCTCCATGAAACCTGCCTTATCCAGTCATTTAGATCTAAAAAACAAACAATAAAGTTGTTTAATTGGATAGTAATAATATAATGTTTCGCTTCACAGTTAAAGCGTATGTAAACTAACCAGTCACACGCGCGTACACACCAGGCTTGTCCGCTCGAGCGCATCCCTCACCGAACGAAACGACACCTATTTCAGTATATTTTGTAGTGTTGGTGCCTAACATGAAAGGGCCACCAGAATCTCCCTACAAAACACACATAAAATTATTATTAAAGTTTGAGACATGCAATTTAAATTATTTAACTACCAGTTCGTAAAACGTTACTATTATTGAATATCACCCAACCTGGCATGAATCAATTCCACCTTGCGGATATGCTGCGCAAATCATTCTAGGAGTAATCTTATTACTATATTTCTTGTTACAGTCCTCATTCGAAATTACTGGAACTACAGCTTGTTGCAAAATTGTCGCTTGAGTCCCCCCTTCCGAAAGCGTTCCCCAACCAGTCACAACTCCGTCTTCTCCTGTGTAAAGGTCATAAACTCCCCTGGCAGGCAAGCACACTGGTGTCAATTTTGGTTCTTGATCTGACGTCAAGTTCAGCGGTGGAGAGAATTCTAGTACGGCCACATCATAATCTTGACTACTTGCGCTGTTTAATTATACAGATATATGTCATTTAAATTCATCTCACAAATTACACATAGGTGCATACTTTTAATTTAATGCATGAAAGCTTAGTTTGACGATTTAGTTGAGCAAAACAAATGTTATTTACTTGTAAAACGGATGGGGAGTAATGCGACTAATGGTTCTTCGGATTGTGGTAGTTTCACTTGTGTTGGAGGTATCATATTCATTGAAAACGACTTGTGCAAGTTGAGGTGCAAGGAACAATCTGTACGGGCCAATGAGCGCAACAATTTATATATAAATGAATAATACATCACAACTGTATTATTAATTTACCTTTAGAATGCAAACGTTTTTGGTCACATTCACAACATAATTAATTAAGTGCCCATTACCCAGTGGTGACCACACAATGTGCAGCTGTCAGAACGTAACGATCGTTGATCAAGGCACCCCCACAAAACGGAGATTGTTGGCCAACGAGCTCCATAGCCGTTTGCCATTTCCAAAATTCTATGGGTGCGTTTTGTCCACCAACGATTCTTGTAGGTCCCTCCGCGTCCCCTCCTGGTACACCACAGTCTGAAAGTAAAGGGATGAAGCAACCAGATCTCAGAAGAATTGATTATTTATACCTAAATCGTTTATTTATAAGTTGGGTATTAGTACTAATACTAACTAGTATACGGTCGGAACTTACTGCATTGTACTGTGGTAGGCTTGTTCAATGCATTCGAAACTAAATTAGTTGTACTATTGGTTGCATTAGAAGCGCAGCTAACCACGCACTTATATCCTCTTCCAATACTGGCCACTCCAGATTGGAATGTCGCTCTTAAAATGGACGCACCAGTGGACACATTTCTCGGGCCATTAGTAGTATTGAACCTATCATATCATAATACACCTTGTGGTCATGCCATTATCTCATACCATTGTTTGTGTGACTCAACGACCTTCGAATTTTTACCTTTGGGATCCACTCATTCCATCTGAAATTTCCAAGAAATCAGATCCTGCAAGGTTGAATTCGGTACAGTTAATCACCGGCAGGCAGCCTGTAGTACCCTAAATTATACATAATAAATACAATTATTAGTATCATATTTAATCTATATGAAATTTAGAGAAATTTTGAAAGCCATTTATTTGAAAGCTTTAATTTATTGTTAGAATTCATTTTTTGTATTATGTAATTTCTGGTTTCAAGTACCAAAAAGTCAGTAACGCAGGTGGTGGATGGGAAATACGTCCCAAATAAGGACGTCAAAGGTTGCAGTTTGTAGGAAACAGTAGAATCTATCGGATATTGGCTTCCACATCGTGTATCTGCAAAGACAGAGCAAAAGTTAGAGAAAGCGTCATTAAAAATAATTTCAGATGTGGTCGTGTACACTAAAGGTAAAAGCAAAACCAGCTGCATAAGGTGCTCAACGAACGGATCTCACAATGCCCTTGCAAGGAAAAGATATGAGATTGACATTGGAGAAAATAACAAGTTAAATTTGAGATCCATTATCGGTATAACAGTACGTTTATTAGAAACTGTTAAGTAGGTAGTTTACTAGTTAAGTACCCATGTGTGCATCTTTTTTCTTTTATTTCCTCTTATTATCCTTTTCTTACCTTTGACAGGGATTCCCCCTTGGGTTGTCTGAGTTGGAACTGGAAATGGCCAAAAGCTGCCTCTATCGCTTTCATGGTTTCCCTATTTGATTAAAAATATATTTAGACGATAAAGCTCAAAACTTTAAATTCTGTCATATTAAATAATCAAGTTATCACCTCAGTAAGACTTGTAAATATCAACGTCACCGCCACGAGAATCGTCTTGTGTATGAGCTTCATTCTGGATGAGACTAATTAATTACAAAGTTGGTAGTTCGCTACTATGTTATTGTAAGAATATAATATGACAAACGAATCAGCGATTGCAACCACGCTGCAAATACACAACTGATTAATATCTTAGTTTTTCAGATATTTATACTATTCTTTATGTAGGTCATCCATGAGAGGATTCATATAGCTTAGTATCATCATGTAATACCGAAAGCCTAAGACACAAATAGCTTCCATGAACACATTTGATCGGAAACATTATAGGTAAAGATCGAATCTTTGGTGACAGAACAAAATTTTAGATACATTTTGTAAGTATAACGACTATATGGGATTAACGTCCGCCGTCAATCAGGTTCTGTCTTCCGCAGGGTTACAAGTGTTCAACGTGCGTATGACTACGTTAATGAATAAAAGGGAAAACCCCAGCCTTGACATTTGCTTGTAAGTACGTATGTGTTCATACATAATTTTTTAATTTCTCCTGGCACAGGAAGCAGGGTCAGTCGAAAGTTGAGCATCAGTGAGATGAACGCCAGTTACTTTATGTAAGTATGCTTACATACGTATGTATGCTCGTATGTAGTTTTTGTGTCCGCGTCTGCAGTGAAATCGATTTATTGGATAAAATGCAATTTACCAAACATGATTTCTATAATATGGCCCTGCTGTACTATACCTATACTATAGGCTATATAGATTATTCGAAATGATTAGAAAGTATGTAGGTATCATACATATATGGTAAGTACCTAGTAACTTATGCTGTACTCACTCTCGTTTTTAGAATGATTTTAATATTTACTCTTTTATGCCCAATTTTTTTATAAAATATAAATCAAAACTAAAATGTAATGAGCACTTTGAAGGTAGCATTATGGATTGATATGTACGCTTAACATATTGGGTACGTAAAATGTAACATTATATCTATATTTCCCGTCCAGCGCAAGCTAAACGAATTTGGGCCAAGATCATCCCAGGTTAAATGCTACTAGGTTGGTGATCACTATCAACTGGAAATCCCATGAGGCTCATAAAAGAAGAAGCGACACTTTTTTACCCTTTTACGTAAGTATGTACTTTACTTACGCTTTCCCCATTGAAGCTGACCTTCGATCTTTCTCAAAGCTCAAATACATATATATATATATGTATTATGCACTAAGTGAGGATGTGACAAATATAATTTCGTTACATAATAGAATTCCGAATTTTGTTATACATAGTTTGTGATATAGATTTTGGGATCTGTGATTTTTTGGCTCGATGGGCAATGATGTTAAAAAGTAGTTTATTTTACAGAAAAAACGGAAATATAATAATACAGATATCCTGGAAACTCAAAACGTTACAATGATTACAGGCTAATTTTATCTGTAGCTGATAAGTGTATGCATATGCATATACCTACTCTTAAAATTTTCCCAGTAACTAAATCGTAGGAACAGCTAAATAAAGAATGAATATAAATACTTCCAATAAACGACAACGTGTACATATTAGCTTAGGTCACTACCCAATTACTAGGAAAAAATCAATTGACAAAAACAAAAGCTATGTATGTTATGAAAATGTGAGCATAATTAGATGTACACAGGTAACACATAAATTGTTACTCATCATACCTTCATAAATTAGACTTAATTACAAAAAGCGCATAGTCGGTTCTGTTTTAATTACTATTGGGATATCATTATCTCATGAAACATTACTCATCTTCATCGCACACTGCAGCAGTAATGAAAGTTTTCATGTTCACAATTCAATTCAATAGGTACTGCTTATTACTGTATTATTCCAATTACTTATGGTGATGCTTCAACCCAATAAGTCTTGCATGCCGCTGCCATATTTCTAAAGGATCCGTAACCTTTAGTACGCCATAAACAAGTATTAGATTGATTTTAATTTCCTTCTATATTTAGGTATAAGCAAAAAGAAGGGAATGATTTTTTTAACTTGCATCAAACTCTGTTTGTTACAATGATCGTGCATTTTAAAAGATTAAACTATAAAAACTATAAATAGCTGAAATGGTTAAAACATTATTTTATTTATCTGTGCAAAGAAATTAAAAACTAAGTTTGGTACTTTAAATATTCATAATTATTAACGTTCCCGGAGTCACATTAATCGAACCATGTATGATGTTCAGAAGCGTATCCTAAAATTTCCAAACATGAGTTCGACAGATCCCTTGAGATTTTTTAAAAGAAAATTGTACTTGCGGAAAACCCTTAAAATTTTTTCAATGTTAATTAAATGGTAGCTAAGTACGTTTCATGTTAGTAACGGGTGCAAAAAGTTGTTGATTTTGGTAATTATTTCGAAAACCACAGGGGTAATGACACCAGAAAAATTAATGTAGATATACATTGGGGAGACATCGCCTTTAAGCCTTTGAGAGACGAGCTACGCCATCCGGTTCGGGAGATATTCGAGTCTTTTATGGAAGGGCGAGCGAACGCAGATACAGATGCTTGATACAGCATGCTATGTCATTTTAAATACTGGCGAATTTTAAATATCGGCATATCAATTTTCATTTTCACAAAAATACATAGTTTCAATCTGCAAAAATTGATTGTTTAACAACAACAAAATTTACCCCGAGTCAGTATCACTATGTTTCTATATTCGCTTGTTTCTATATTCGCTTACTTGTAATAAGAGTGGCGTAGCAAACACATGTGTTGTTGTACAAATATTAGCATAATATGGGTTACAGTATACAGTATACCAAAAGGTAAGTACACTTGAACTTTTTAAAATGTGTACCTTATAGAAGGAAAGTAAATCAATAAAAATGGTAAAAAATGAGTTATAACTTCTGTCGTCCTCACGGAGAAAATGGTTGTATTCATGATTGTAATAGTTATTTGATGGCACTCACATGACAAGAAACTTTGAGTTTTGTAGTCATTTTTTTTGGACAAACAATACATTAATATTATTGTAAAAGTGATGGGCAACAGGCAACACTTTCCTGACTATCTCTGTCTCTTTTCCTAAAAGTTGTTAGTAAAATATTATATGACTAATGTACACGTGGTTCAAGTCGATCGTACTACACTATAACCAGTGAACGCCGTTAAGCACATTCAACGTAACATCTAATCGTAAATATTCTGCGTGTTTATTTCGTGCATTTAATAATAACCATCTACACATTAACGCCTTCATTAGAAATGAGGTCTGAATTTTATCTTTTAAAACTAGTAATACGAGCATAAATAAAGGCATGAGATCAAATGTCCCTCGCATACATATAAACCTTATAAACATCTTAACCACTTATTGTAAGTTAATAATAGCAATAAAATGTAAATAAATGAGACATAACACATTCTTATGGATATTCTTGATCAATGTGGAAGCATCACACGATACAGTGGAACATAAAGCTGCTATCGGTACTTGATTCCCAACTCGTACGAATATTTTGCCTGTTTTTGGAGCACACAGTTAAAGCATCTCTAATTATATTATTACATTCGACGTAAAGCGTGTCCTGTTTGTTGTAACATCACTCAAATTCCGGAATATCTTCGAAGCTGTATCCAGGTACTCCCTTGTAGGCGTAGTAAGCTATTCTGACATGGTAAAATCCCGGGGTGAACAGTAGGCAGCCCATTATCATCATTGGCCACACTCTGTCTGCAAACTTCAAGGAAAGAACGACAAAATGACACTTAATCTGCAGTTGCAAGCAATACACCACGTTTCATAAAATCAATATTTTAACACCTACTCTTTCACTGAGGTATCCTGTAAGGTACATAACTCCGAGACCAATCAACAAAGTACCAGTGCAGCATAGAAATATTGCTAGGGCTATTGACCTCTTTGGAATATTTACTGGAGGTTTCTGAAACTATAATAGATAAAAACCGATTGTAACTGGTTAGTGATGAATCCATCGTAATAAATCAAATTCATATAAAAATAAAATGAAGAGGACTGCACACCACAAGCATCACTAGGTTAAACATGCATAACAGTATTAACTACCTGACTGTCTATATAATCATCCGGGTTCCCATTAAACTTCTTGATCAAAGGCAAGTAATCATACACATTGAACTGACCACTACCATTACCACCACCGCCGCCGCCGTTGCTAACAGGGCGACTTCCATTCGTTCCTGCTCCCGCGTTAGTGGATCCCGATCCGGATCCGCCATTTTTGCGACTGATGACTCGTATTTTTGTCATTGCTATAAATTTAAGACCATTAACATAGGTAAATTAATTAAATTTGTAGTGTCAAAAAATTGTGATAAAACAAATAAACACCCCAAAATAGTATCTTTTCACTTCATTCTAATTTCTAGTGAATAAATTTCCTTAAAACAATATTACATTTTTGTTAGTCTTTCAAGATAAAAAGTTGCTTGCTAGAGACGTGCAGAAAATACAAACCTTCCAAAAATTATAATATTAAACAAACGAAACAATTTCAGATAAATTTTGACAAGCAAATGTGCATGACTGGGTGAAATTTTATCTTACTTTCTGAAATCAATGGTCAAGCAGGCACGATAAATATTTATTATGCTCCGCGAATTATATTAAATAATTAACTCCACAATTAAAATGAAAAACTTGTTTATTGTATCGTAGTAATAATGCAATTTGGTCACATTATTTTGGCAAAAACAAAATAGTATTTACATATATGTATTCACTGTACAGCGTTAGATAATTGACGTCACTTACTGACTTACTCATACTGTTAATATAAATTTGAATTTCCCGGTCAACTAATAATAAAACAAGGACGTCTGGATTGAAAGATTTATCTTCGATAGTTCGAATTTTAAATTAAAATAATTTATTTAAAAATAACATGAAATAATATTAGAATAATTGAATAATAAATCAATACATTTAAAAATAAATTAATGTAAATTTAATAATAAATAATACAAATCTAACCATCCATGAATATATGATTTTAATAATAAATTAATAAATTTAAAAATAAATTAATTTGAATTTAATAATAATTAATACAAATCTATCCATTAATAATTTTAATAATAAATTAACATATCATTGTAATGACAAATTAATGCATTTAAAAATAAATTAAAAATACATTACATGCTTTACATTCAAAAAGCATTCAAATAAAAAATATATTTAGGAACGTTATTATTATCCTGATCTTCTTTAGTATCAATATCCGAATATATGATTTGTTAAAATGTTAATAACAATGAATCATGTATATTAACCGGAAAAACGTTACTTTCAATAAGTATTCGCACCGAAGACGCTCCCGATAAAAGTTCACTACACCGAGTAAAGTTCACTTCAACATACATACGACAGATGGTGCCAAGAACATGCGGTTGAAAACGATGAAATACCTTAATAATATTTGTAAAAAAGGTAAACAATGGCTTTTAACATAACAATTTCCAATTTCAACAATAACTTAGCCTTAGCGTCTATTGGAGTCTGTGGATTGACAAAGGTCAATTTGGAACATCGTATTTCTGTAATTTATGTAAAAATTTGATTTATTTATAATGAATTCATTCTTTACGGTTACCTGGATGTTTTTTATAAACAATATTTTATTTACGGAGCTTTCGATTATTTTATTTACTTGCAAACTAAAGATGTTGGTGCTTGATTGTGCTTGGAGCATGAGAGCTGTTTTACGAAAGCTTAGAATGTGATTACTATTCTGCAAATTAATATTACATTATTACTAATGTGAAACTACATATGAAAGCACGCCAATAAACGTGAGTCGTTAATTAGGACACGTATGCCAATTAAGTAAAAAATGCCATGGAGTATCGAAATTGTAAGTCTACAAAATTAGCTGATATGCATGCTTGATGCAAAAACAAAGTTATTGTTATTATTTATTGCTGGTAATACATCATGTGTAGGTATTATTAATCATTGAACGGTTAAGCATTAAAGGTGTTTATTCTTTCCTGCAATAAAGGATGCTCAATACAGAAATTATGCTAAATTTGGTGTACATTGCGTAATATCAAAGATCCTTTTGAGTTACTAAAGTAGAAAGTAGATTTTTGAAAGTAAAATGAAAGCCCGATAGATGTTTCTCATAAAACGCTACTAGACCCAAATGATGCTTTTTTTATTATGGATGTAATGTTTTAAAAACTGTTTTATATATCTATTATGGCTTTATATATGTTTTTATGTATTATGGGTTTATCATTTTTGCAAATCTGTCTTTTAAATCAATAGTGGGTATCAAGGATTATATTGACAAAGTTGAAGAGGCTTGCAATTGCAACAGACGTTTGTGGCAATGGTAGCTGTATAGTAGATCAAGGATATTTGGTAGCTTTAATTATTGCATATTAAAGTGAAGTAAGTTGTCAGTATTTGGTGTTAATCAGTACAGTGCATCAGATATTATGGCGGAGAAGAGTTGCATGTACGGCAAAGTAAAGGTAAACAGTTGATTTCTGTAATATGCCCCCGCTTCAGGCTTATCTGTCTGTCTAGGCTTTGATCTATTTACCGTGTAGTAAAATTTGGCTTATGGATAAAAAGTAATATCTTCAAACACATCTCTATTGAATTGATTTTCATGTCATTCATAATTTCTCCGTGGGCATATGAAGACAAAGGAAAGGTTAGCATTATTGAGACTGAAGACTGAAAGTAGAACAAAGCTTTAATCTATTTTGTGGAATTCAAATACAAAGGTACACCCTTGATGATATGAGTTTGTTGATGTGTAGGAACAGCTATAAGGTTACTTGTAAGTATTATAATGTGGAGGAAGAGTTTTATTGAGTCCATCATTTCAAGCTCCCGTCGTCTCCGGCTTTTTCAAAGTCAAATTAGATATCTGCCCCTGCAGCTAGCTGAAACCATGGATCAACAATGCGACCAGTATTAAACCACTCGAAGCTAACCGTATCAACCATAAAATCAATTCTAGAAGTCAATGCGCGTGCTCAAAGGGTTTATGAAATCTTAAAAGCAATGTATAAATAAGAAATATTTGATTATAGAATAGGCTTCTTTATTTCATATGTAACTACTATGATTATCGACCCAACACATTACAAAATCAGATCTCATAAAGAGATCATTCCGATTCCAGGATATGAAATCTAGCAAGTGCTTTTCTTTTCCTTGGGTGTAGTAATACATCCAAGTAAATCCCTAATGTACGATTCAACTTTATTTGGAGCTGTTCATTACAAAATTCACCAGAGATTTCGTCCCAAGTATGTTATAGTTTAGCTACTAGATCCGACTAGTTTAATTTATTTTCTTACACACGAAGTCAGTATTTGCGTACTTTCTCGTATCCACTCTTCATCTAACCTGGGTTGGTAAACAGTTATTTTGTACTTTCTCCGTCTGAAACTCAGCAAATCCTCTTGACTTCCTATTCTCAGGCCACCTTTATTCCGGGAAGTAATGATTTTCTAGTTATTCATTACATACATAATTCTTGCCATTCTAACCGCCACGGCTTACTGGTGCTAAGGAGCTGGAGATTCCATACAAATGATTCTGGATCTACTTGAAGCATGAAAATTGGAAAGGAATCCACAACGATCCACCTACACATAAATGATTGCTAATTAGAAAACTTTCAATCCGGAAACGGTACGATATAGAAGCCTAACCCAATCATCAACTTAACTTCCTAAGTATAACTTAAAAGACAAAATTAATCTTGTTTAATATCATACATACATATCTACATATTAGAAAGTCTTATGTGCAGAATATTTTGTAGTGGTTATACTTTTTGGTATTACTTTACTGTGAATACGGGTAATTTTATCCAGTGTTTCTATCCATTAAGTTCGAGTATCCATGGTTGCTGATACCACAGTCGTGACGATATCGCATAACAAAAGTTAAATGATATCGGTATATATTTCAAAACGGTGTAAAGCAACAGCCTCGATTTCACATCTAATTGGCAACCTGTATGAGTAGGGGGATAATAAATACACGGAATTTGTTATCTTCGTTTTAGATAAAAATGTCTGCAAATGTATTTTTAAAGTTTTCCAGGTCTTTGTGAAGATTTATCGGAGCTTAAAAGCATTGAAACAAGCAATTAAGGTAAGCACTACCTTTGAACTTTACTGTGAGCCATAGTTAAGCTATATAGCGATGTCACGTTTCTATATACAGTATGTACATGCCGCAACAGAGATTCCTAGGTGTGCGAACCGGGTAATTATATTGTTCCTACATGCACACCTGGAAAGGAAAACTTTTGACCTGAGCAAGGAGGTATGAACACATTTGGTTTGAAGGTATGCCGGAGGATCCAATGCGGGGGTGTCTTTCCACAACTTCTATCCTGTTATTTGCCAATACAGGAAGTTCCTGGAACAACCGACCAGATTTTCCTCTGGATAAAATAGAACCTGTAGAGGCTTGTGCACAAAAGTAGTGAGATCCGAAACACTGTGTAAACTTTGTTACTCTTTCAACTAAAGTTGACATTCGTTTGCATGAGATGAACTTTTAGTCTGTTTTTTATGTTCTGTGAACAGTTCCTACTCGTCGTGTTTACAGCCGTACGTGGGAGTGAACACACTCGCAATTATTAGAATCTTTGTGAGCTGATACACAAACAACAACCTGACCTTTAAAATTGAAATTTTAAATCAAAATATCTTTAATTCCTGGAAATTACAAATGTTCAGCACACGTTGGTTCCTGTTTAAATTGAATTGTGAGACCTAATTTCAAAATTCTGTTGACATTACACGCTACATAAAATTTTCATAATGTACATACATAAAAATGTTTTGATTTCAAAAAGCAAGTCACTGCGCTCATGCTGTTAATTTGCAATATAAGAGACAATATCTGCTTATTAATTTTTAAATGTAATAACAAACGCTCATTTTAAAGGTCAATCAACATAAATTGTAGTAGTATGCGTATATAGAAAGTCTGGCGTAACAGGATTCTTACTGGTGCTACTATGTAGCTTATTATGGGTCATTTTATGATATACTGTGGCATTTGCGACTTGAGAGAAGTTTACATAGTGAAAGAGAGGATGGAAAGAGGGCTTTAACATGTTTCTCCTTACACAATCGGATCGATTTGCTTGAAGTGAAAAGCCTTTCCGTGGGAGCGGCAGTACATACAACAAGGATTGTTACTTCAATTGCCTGGGTTGCTACCATCAGCCACAATACATATTTAATTTTCCTCCACATGTCCATACATAATAAATACATACTATACCGCCTTTCTCTCAACTTTGCAGGAATTTCTGTCACTGAACGATTTCATATGAAAATCGTCAGCTCACTGGAAGCAACACATTAACTTATATCTACAATAATTTTAGAAGCCCTACTTTAGTACGTAGCTTGAGAATTTACAAGGTTGTGCCTTGGAAGCAAATTTTGTTATTTCATTGCGTACTTCTACTAGGTTATATTTTGTACTCCCGTGTCGACAAGACAATATCATTTACGGTAAAGCAATCAAAATTCCTTAAAATATGCTAATTTTGCAAACACAAAATGATATTCATTACCACTTTATCGTATGTATAGACTGAAATCATAATTAGTTAAAAAATAATTTAACTCATTCTAGCAGATGTTATTTTATACGCTACAACAGGCCACACTTGCATATGTCTTGTCAAATCATGAAGCTTTCTGTAATGCGTTGCTTTATTTTCTCTTTTGGTAATACAATACTTCTTTACATACAAGGCTATTTGCACAATGGCGATTCTACATGAATCCGATTCATGTTGTGAAGGTAATTGAATTTTTTTCATTAGGTGGTCCCAAGGAGACAGCAGAAATAAGGTTTCATAGAAAATTACAATTTATTCTGAAAAAATAGTAAACACGAAATCCTTTTCTTTGGCTTTTCTTTAGGGGCTTCAGGGGAAGCCATTAGAATTATATGGCAAGTAGTAATAGTTATTTATTGTATCTGTTCATCCTAACTAAGAGACGGATAAAGATCAAAATTAGCAGTGATCGTATCTTAGCAAGAGCGTAGCTAGCTTAAAGATGGTATGATGCATGCATGCTAAAAATGAATATAATACGTAGTGGTACTTAATATAACCAAAGTATTAATGATTTAAATAAATAAGGGATAACTAATTAAACAAATAGTGTAGTACCATGATAACACGGTGCTGCTGCATTTATTAGTAGCAGGGCTGGAAGATCGCTAAATAGATGTTGAAAATAAAAGGAACTTAATACTAGCAAATTTATTGGCGGTTTCATAACATTGACATTGCTGGAATCCGCAATGACTCCGGCAAATATGTACATCCTGTGAAACTCCACATGGTGTGGGTGGAATACACAAAGCATACTAACAATATTAAAGCTGTATAGACGACAAAAACGTGAATGAATGGAGAGTCGAGTCTCCGACTAAGGTGCCTCGGTCCACGATCGATATTTCTGAATGAGGACGGGTGAACAAGGAGTTTTGAGTCTACTCTACACTAACTTTATTCACTTTGAGCATGTAATACCAGATATTCCCTTAAGCACTTTCACGTAACTAACATAAGGATTTCCAGAGCGCACAAGTTTCTTTCACCTTGCGTGGGTAATTGTAATAATACTATAAACTTTTCCTTCTCAATACATTTGCCTACAGTTTTATATTTCTACCAATGCGTAGTGTTTGCCGACAAACGAATCCGACAGAAGAAAAGAAAATGAATTTTATACTTAAAAAAGTATAGTTTTAAGCTACCATCATTCTCCGTCCTAAGAAAGCCTGTGCACGCTTCAAAACTCCTTCAGAAGTATTTTGATGCCTTTAGGGTGTTTGCAACGTTGACATCTGATTACAACACAATGTTTGCCATCACGTTGATATCATTAACTACTATCGTTTCTTTAGCCGTGTGCGTGCTTGAGTGGTTTTTGCCGAATCTTCAAACGGCTTTTAGAAGCGAAAGGAAAAAGATAGAGAAACCATGTGGATAGCAACTTAAAAGATAATCAAATATGAAGCCCGATTACATTTAAAATATTACATTTCTCTCCTCCTTTCCCACGCACCTCATTACCGGTAAAAGTATGCGTGGTCGTTACTCATTGATTGTTTAGCGGAAAAGCTTTTACGGTAAAACGGAAGCATAAATGAGTTATGACCAAAACTAAATTATTTTTCAAAAAGGTTGAAGTTCGAGTATATTATCGTCATCTTCGAATTTAAACCAAAGGCGTAACCGCCAAGGAATTTCACTCAAGAGCATGGTTTACCAGGTTAACATCAAAGTAATTACCGTGCATGCCATGAAAAGTTAATGCAGTTACGGTACTAAAGGTAAAACTATGCCTTCCGGGAAAATGCTTTTTTACCTGTAATTTACCATAGCAAACCTGTAACTCTATATTTAAAATAAGTAAAAGCCAAGATTATATTATATGCTTTTAAGACGTCAACAGGATTTCATTACAAGTGTCGCACACAATAATAAATTTCAAGAGTTGCTTAAAATTAAATAGTATTGTGTAGCTAGTTGTTTGTCATCATTATTAGGCACAACATACTAAAAAATGTAGATATGCTTTGTAGCACACTTAAGTACAGCATAGAAACATGGATATGTATGTATTAAACTTTACGACACAACGTCAGGACTTAAAGTCATAAAGGTATTTCTTTTGAATTTGGTGTGTTATAGCAATTTTGCATTTACACTTTGTAATTTTATGTTAGCATTAAGTTCTTGTAGTTTCTAAAGAATTGAATACCAAGGAGATTGATCAATTTATTCATGTGAATAATTTTGAGTATTGTATAACTTGAAATGATAATAATGACATCTACATAAACAAAAGACATGGTTCCACGAAGGGACTGCCTAAAGTTAACCATTCAAGGATTAATTAACCGATTTTAGTGTTTTCCATAATGTAATTCACTTGAAGTTGGAGAAATTTTATTATCATGCGTGTTGCATCTAATGAATTGCAAATTGCAACGTGTCTCTCCCAACAAATGTTTCTCAAGAAGGACATATTATGTTGTCTTTGCTCTTTGATTTGATATTATCTTTTGACTTACTCTACACCCCCGCACGAACTTTCCTCGATAGGAGAAGACACAATGTAAGCAAGAGTCTATATAGAGCTATAAAAAGTATCACTCCCCAAACTCATATAGCCATCCAACAAACCACATGTACGCACAAAAAATTAAGAGGGGTTTTGTTATGAACTCATGACCATGTGATAAACTGAACTTTTTCAAACCTTATACATTATTGTTCTTTCTAGTACGAAACTTGATTCCTGTGTGGTGAACCGAATAAAAGGGCATAAGAGTGCGTCCTTATTTGAGCTTGAATTCAGTGCAACAAGTACGATAACAAAGAAATGCCTTGTAACAAACCATTTGTTTATGGAAAGTAAATTGTTCTAAACGCCGTACATAATTGCATACCATTTTTAAAATCATCGCCTGCCTTTTTACGGATGTTTTTCGAATGTCACTATAGGTATAAGCAATACTGTGTAAAGGTATTAGTACAACGAATCTGTTAATACAATGTGCTAGTTAAAATTTTCTTCGTGTATGTTTTATTTCATACTGCTTATATCTAGGTGTTGACTATATGTTATATGTAGTGACTCTAGATTCGGGTAGCCAATGTACCTCTCTGCTTCTAGCACTTCAAATAGAGTGAACCTGTAAACGGTTAGTAAACACGATAAAAATTTCATACTTACTGCTACCGGTGTTGTGTAGTTTGTATTGACAAGTTAATAAGACTTATTTAGACTGCAGGCAAACCCGTCAGATTTAGAGTGTGTATTGTCTATCCAGTGTATATTTTATATACACTTTTCAATTGTTTGTCCACTTGAAGTATCTTTTTATCAATTCAGACTAAGATTTAGACTTCTTGGACACTAGTCTACATATGTCTATTAGCCATTGTACCTAACAGGGCAGCCCTTCTGTACTCATCTGCTTACCTTGTCGGGGCTGCTGTTGAAACAATTCTTAAGGTGGTGACGAAACTTCTTTTGTTGGCTTGTGTTGTGTTGTTCATGAGCTCTAAAATACTATGGCTTCAGCTTCTAGTATCTTAAGTTATAAAACTACATAGATTACATACTTAAAACATGGCATTGTTTCAACTTTGCATGATTAAATCCAAGGCAAGTATAAAGCTCAGAGATTTAGTTGAACACCTTTCTGCATAGTGTAAGGAATGCGTAGTAAATAAATCAGTTAATTGTCAGCTTGATTGGGGTTGCAGCTACTACGTACCTCGGTCCAGTAATAGTACAAAAGATTGTTTACTGAACTATTGCTTCCAAATTACTTATTGCGATGTTCAATGTAGTACAATAATTTTATTATATACCCGTGTTACTGCTGGGAGCGCATGCTTAAAGTACTGAAGCAGGAATAACACGTACATATTTGTAGTAATTAAATTTAAAAAATCATATATCGAGGAATCAAAGCCATGTCCTAACATGTATACAAGTATATAAATCTAAATACTTGTGTGTGTGCATGGGATAATGACATATCAACAATCGATTACATCCACGGTACTTTGGTAAGCTTCGAATTTCATTCACAGATTCTCTGCTCACGTCATTGATTCTAATAATAAGATTAATAAACCGTTCCACTCCTACAGACTACAGAGGACCAGTCGATAGCGGGCTTATTATCCCTTCGTAATCTAAGGGGTTAGTAGGGAAATATCACTTAATTATGATATAGAATTTTGCTAGTAAGTACACAGATTTATTACGGCTCGCTTTGCAGTTTCAGGTACATACGTAGGTTATCGTTGGTTTACACACTACATGAACGTAGTAGAACCAGTGTACGTGTACGGAAGCAGCTATACATGCTTCGTTTTCTACAATGCTCTCCTGCTCCTGTTATACTACACACAACTACATATACCTATACGAAAACACATGTTGATGTACGTTTTGTTCTTGCTACATCCATTGACAAAATTCATTCATCCCTTCGCCTGCCGTAGTAGTGCATGTTGCTACCAATATACTCTCAAAAAGTAGTTTCTGAGTACATGCAACAGCATCATCATTTCCCCTTACGTTCGTTGCAAGTAACGCCGAACGATTTAAGCCTGAAATCGGATTCTTGCCTGACGTTAGTTCGAGTGGTCTAAAAATACCGATCGGTAAATTCTTCCTGAATAATTTAACTTATTTTAAGAGTGAACTCCCCGTACACCGATTAAATTATGGAAATCCCGATGTTCTGCATAGCTCAAAGATTACGATGAAAACATTAAAGGATAGAAAGACTCATTTTGGTAATCCTGTCACATTTGTTTGCTTTAGGATTTTTAATGCATTATTAATTTACATTTTTTACCAAACACAGGATTATGACACATTGAAGCAAGCTACGAATATATAGATGCATTTAATTATTAGGTATATTGCTTTTAAAGGGTAAAACGCATTTGGTTCGCATTCTCGCTCCCATTCAAGAATTTTGTAACAAACTAAAGTTTGTCACAAAATATGCGCTAATAAAGGTGGAAACCAAACAAGACATTTCGCTTTTTCTACTGTATATGTGTAGTCTCTATCCACATTAACAATAAATACAAATATTACACCATTGGTAATCTTTGCAAATGTCATTATTGTTGTACTATGGCTATTTCAAAAATAGCTTAAATTGTCTATACTGTATAACGCAGATTAAGATACTGAATGAAAAGCGTGTTTCAATAAAAAAAAATAAGCAATTTATTTTATTCTACTTTTTCTATTTTTGCGTTGCTAAACTTGTTATTAAATCGTTATTAAAAGTAATAGAAATTTTTGCTGCCGTGTGTATGTATGTTCTGGAAATTCTGATGCTTATAAAAACACACCCAATTCAACGTAAAGTAATTATGAGCCTAAAACTTAATTTGTTCTGATAGCCACCGTCAAAGATGGTTATCCAATCATTTTACGTTAAATTGGAAGTGTGTGTGTAACCACCGGAATCAATTAATAATTTCCGAAAATTACATTTGGGAAATTTGATTTCGTAATGGCATTATCTTCGTTTAGCGAATTAGTGTCATTATAAGTTGTCACATATTATAAAATTTGATGCTTAATGAGATGATGAGGAACTTCCCGGAAGCTCGAGGTAACATTCCCTACATCAAAGAATCACATATTTGCTGACATGAAGTCTTGTCTTTTACTACTTTGAAACAAAACCTGCACGTGTTTACTACGTCGTCCTCAACTGAAAGCATGAATGAAACTTGAAATAAGGAGTGGAGCGTAATGAAATTATTTCCTGATTCTTACATAAGAAGCCGTTAAAGAAGTTAGGAGACACAAGGAGCTATATGGAGGATAAAAACCTGCTGAGAAACGTAACCTGCTCTCAAATATAGTATATAGTAAAATGGGAACATTGTAGCTTTCATTCAGAAGGCCCTCCGAACGTCACTGAATCCAGGTTTGTGAGCGTAGAAAATACTGGGAATCGAGGAGAAAACAAGTGAGTATGCCAGAGAGGAAATTGTAATGGTCTGATGAAAGACTATTGTGAGATTATGGAGAAACTTAGAAGAAGCAGTGTAAGCCAAGTTACAGCTACCACAGAGCATACCCAAAGCTTCTGTAACGTGCATACAACCGGAGAAAATCGATTTTAAGCCTAGGCTAACGGCACGACCATTGTGACGTCGGTCTGGTCTTAGTCTTCGCACGTCACTCGTACTTACGTGACGTCAAATACCCGGGTTGTAGGTTATCGATCGACATAAGAAAATTATTTCCTACACCCCTCTCTCGTTCTTCTGGTGCCCTAGTCCCGCCGTTCCTTTCCTTCGTTCCGTCTGTACCTACGGCCTTCATAGATAAGCATTTCATAGTTGTTCCTGTTCTTCCAATCTTCTTCTTTTCAGTCTTCTTTATACAAGCGGCGGGCGGCATAATCATACGCTCGCCTACAAAATGTGTACATGCCATGCTCTGATAAGCTACTCGTTTACCTTTTTGGTATAAAATGTACATACATTTCCGACGTTCAAAAAATCCTCTTTATAAAATTCAGATACTTTCTCTCTAATACAATAATCCCCTTATTCAACATAGATCAAATAATACTTGCAAAAGATTCTATTTCCTTGTCAAGGGATTTAAATGCTACAGCATTTTAGTGGTAGTAAAAAGGTATCTCCTTTGATTATATAGGGAAAGACTGGCTTTTTGTTCACAGTAGATTTTTCCTGTCTTAATAATTTTTATACCCATACGATACGAATATACATAGTACGAAGCAGCGAAAGCTGGATTTGTCATTCAAACAGTGTTTCTACCGTTCCCGCCCGGATCACTATTAGAAGACATAGTAGTCATTGTGTGAATGTGGATATTACTAAACCTGTGAATGTGCATGTGTGTGTTGTGCAAAGGCAAATAGATGAATGCAACCCAGCTGTTTTGCCTATACGCAAAACATGTCACGTCAGTAGCACACATAAATGACATGAAAAAAACATCATGTAAATCTGCTGGATCCTAATGCGGCATGGTGTGAGAAAATGCTCTAAGAGTTAAAATTATCACATTCATCATATCAGAGTAGAAGCTTAGAAACTGACCATGTTGCGTATATATGTACGCATATATACATACATATTTGTATATTTATATAATGCATGTAAGCACGTAAATTAAAACCGTGAATGCACATCCTTTAATTATTTTTGTTGTTGAAGCATTTTAAGCAGCCGGATTATTGTATACACAATGACATAATGATCATGTGCCACGTTAACGACAGTTGAGAGTAGTGGACAATAATGCATATAATGAACTGTGTGATTTGGTTCTTGGCACTTAGTAAGTCATTACCAAACC
This sequence comes from Lipothrix lubbocki, assembly GCA_034696945.1. NCBI lineage: Eukaryota > Metazoa > Arthropoda > Collembola > Symphypleona > Sminthuridae > Lipothrix > Lipothrix lubbocki. The sequence goes on along the minus strand of JAQGAK010000010.1, from coordinate 256,514 downwards.
TTGTAATGTTTTAATTCCATTCCGCGGTAACAAGGAATTGCTATTCGTTATATTATGTCATACCCTGAGCACCTAAATGTAACGAGATAAACTGGAATTTATTGACAAATGAATTAAGTTACCTCTTAAGTAGCTTAGATAGCTCTTAATGTCACCGGCGAGGGCTCATAACAACTAACTATAAACTTGCCTTCTATATTGCCAGTGCAATTTGCATTGCACGGTATAATATAATACCTGATTATACTGTATTGTATAATGTAATTGACATTACAATATATTTGAATTTGTGATTACATGTTAAATTTTGCGGGTTAGAGAAGTAATGAATGGAAGTACAAAAAATTGAAAATCAGGAAGATTGAGTGCATTTAAGTTGTTAAGTAAATGTTTTAATATGAACAACCACCAAGTATACATGCAAGTGGAAATTATTACTGCAGTAGGGTAAAAAAATGGAATGTACATACTAGGCAATTACATACACATACGTGTACTGTCCTTTGTATCATATCACGCTTGGCTGATTGCGTGCCGTGGTTAAAGGATCAATCAAAGATTGTAATTGGATCCCTCCTTCCATTAGTTCCATCCTACCACACTGTGGTATACTACAGCTATATATGACGGCTTGAGATTAATGACATTCCCTTGTATTATAACACTAGACCATTCATAAACACGAAAACACTCCTCAAAAGCCGGAGTGCAGGGTTTTATTACTATAAATAATGCTTTATGTCATCACGTTTTTGATTAACGTTGTCTTTGAAGTTGGAAATGCCTTTACCTTCTTAATACTCAATGTTGTGAGCACTTGCAGTTCTGCTTTGTTTGATTGTGCATCTCCATTATTTGGTTGTGTGTAGACGGCGTCTTACAATCTGACAAACGTTCTGTAGAGTACGTTTCTGTGATCATCTCCACAGAAGCTCAACTTTTGTCAAACTTTAATAATAAAGGAAAGAACAAAAGAGAGAAATTAAGTAGAACGAGGATCTTGAAAGTTGGTATTCATTGCAAACGCAATTTATTAGTGTATTTTGAACATGAATAAATTTGAGGAATTCTTGCTGGTATATACACTTGATAAGGAAATAAAATGAAAAGTCACTAAGATGATGAAGAGCCACTTGCGATCCTTATATGCACAGTGGTGAGTACCTGTGATTCTCATAAGGGTCCTTGTGGTTATTCAGGAGGAAAAACTAGATGATGGAAATAGTATTAAGTCATAGGGAATGATATAAGAGATTTGTGCATATACTGTAAATTGTTTTTCAAGAGCTGCTTGTTGCTGCTTGCTCGACTCTCGCCCACACGTGCAAAAGAAATGCTGCTGCTTAAAAACTTTTGTTGTTATAGCTTTTTAAATTGTTGTATCCCATATGTTTATGTAGAAACATATCCCTACATTGCCAAGCAAACATTAAAGTAACTATGATATGCAAGTATACGTGTGACAATAAGTGGCGTCATATTCAATTTGGCTTGGTGAGACAAGTCAAGAGAGCAGAAAGTCTTCTTTTTCATGATAGTAAATAAATATGGAGAAAGTTGTAAGCGTGTGTAACATTTATGTATATTTGAGATAGAACTGTGTCTCTGTGATGGTGCGTAGGTGGAAGAAACGTTGACTGCGCCAAATTGCTCGCATTCATAAGAAAAACAGTTTAAAATCTTTACCTGATCACACTACACACGTATTAAAGCGTGCTTGCTTAAATGTCTGCAATGCGTTTGTACATATACTTACAAAAACGTTGGTGCTCATCGTCTCTCTCTCTCTCTCTCTCTCTCCAAAAAATTCAAATTCAAAAATTTTTATACGTTTCTGGCTGTGATTTCGAGCCTTTGACCCGTGTAAGTTAAGGAAGTCAAGACACGAGACTATAGTATAAGCCTAGATTCCAACATACTCGGTATGACTGTTGCGTTTAATCTAGTACTTGAGCTTTCTTTATATGCAACATTGCTGTACAGCTCTATATATGAAGGAAAGGACAAGCTTCATTTGTCGTCTTACATGTTCATGGGGTGAATATGAACTTTTCATGTTCTGAAATAGTACCACACTGCCATACTTATACATACGCGTGTGGCAGGTGTGTAATATATGAACATATGTAACATTAAGTGCATGCATAACAATATATAAAAAAAGCTTTGGTTTACCAACAGTCGATTATACAACTGTACATATAGGGACCGGCGTCAGTATGCAGCTTTAATATGCTTACTTAACTCGCTCTAGACAAATGGAAGGAAAGATTGTATTTGGAAATGCTGAGCTGAAATACGGTTGAGAGAGAGAAACGTGCCAAGGCAAAGAATTGCACGTGGAAGTAATTGAAAAGGGAGGAGATTCCCGTATTAATCGCTTCTGATTAAAAATTAATACATGTCTTGAGCTCTACTGGTCATTGAAATCCTCGGAAGATTGATTGTGAGCTAATATTTGAGCGGACGTGGATAAATTAGTGCAAAATATGCAGAAATCATCAACAGATGTGAGCATGTTTTTTATCTCAACTAACTCACCTGACGTAATCCCCAGAGCGAATGTTAAAAAAACCTGGTCGAATGTTATATGTATCTTTACGTACAGAGACTTAAGCAACGCTTTCAAGTATACATCCTTTTAGCGTTCGCACTCTCGCTGAGTTTTTACTATTATTCTTGGATAGGTAGAGTTCATAACTAGGAGCATCAACTTCCTAGGTACGTTTTACGCTCTCTTCACCCTTCTTATAGCTATAGTTTTCAGTAATAAAATATGTATATATGAGTACTATAAAGGCTACATGCACATGCATTGCTCCTTTTTATCAAGAAACGTGCTAAAGAGTACGCAGCATTTGAGAATCAAATGTTTCGATGGGGATGCATTTACATGCCTAAAATTTAGTTCAGCGTCATCAAAATAAATGGGCAGAGGCCTCCCTCATGTACTTCTCTCATTTCTTCTTACCTCTCAATGAATGATGCGGAGAGTGAGAGAGAGGACCGAGCTACAATTTCGACAGCATTGTACCTCATGAATAATTCATATAAAGGTCGCGGGGCTACTCATCGCTGTACCACTATATATACATGCGTATAAATGCAGTTACATACATTCACCTACAGTAGGTTACTCCTGCTGTCATTCGGATCTTCATCTTTTTCTTCTTCCTCTGGACGCAAGTATGAATGAATTTCTATGTGCCGCCTGTTTTAAGGATTTTTGTTCCTACAGATGAACGTCCCTTTTGTAATGTATCGGTATTCTGCCAACGTGATCTTGTTTGGTAATCAAATTCTGTTATTACTAAATAGCTATGCCCGCTTCATTACATCGATACCTACTGGGTTATACTTAAGTTTAATTTACCATACAAGCTGGGCAACTGACTCTCATTAATTAATGAAATTAATGTCTTAAATTACTAATCTAAGTACCACAGTGTAGCATAACAAATATAATACCTCTTGATATCGAACTAGACTGTTCTAGGGATTTCAGGTAGTCTAATAGGAAGCTCGTCTTAAGGCTTTCATTATCGCAATTAAAAATCCAAACTTATATCAGGTCAAATTCGATTTGAATAATTTGTGCGTTTAATTTTATCGATTGGCCAAATATGCTTTAATATAAATCAATTATCAGTGCGTTCATATATGTACTCACGGTTAATTATAGTCATTCTTCTTCTTAATTCATATTTAATCAAAATTTAGCTTAATCAAACAAGCAATAGGGGTCATTACCATTGCGTTAGCAATACACAGGATACTTGCTTGGAGTAATCCAGATGTGTGACTTAAGTGAGTGAGGAGCAAGAATTTCCTGCCGGAAGTGAACTACAGAATTTGCTAATATAAAGGCATGCGGTGTTTGATGATTGGTAAATGGAAATTGATTACGGGGATGGCTATTTTGAGATTATTGCCTATTGCCTATGATAGGGAAAGGGAACCTCGCTAGCCAATATTCTTTTCCGTTTTATTGATGTGTATAAATATATTCTGTTGGTAATCGTACCGTTTATAAAAGTATTGCTTGAATTGAATAAAAATCTGAGTAGTCCCAGCCTAATGGAGTGGAGATACACAAACATTTGCACGATACCCCACAAAACCAAGCACCTAACTCGTACCTGGTAGCTAGATATAACATTTTTGTTGAATTCAAGTGTAATTTACGGGAATGTAGTATAGATTGAATTAAGAGCACTTTAGCGTTACAGACGTCTTTCGGAAGTTGGAAATGGAACAGAAGAACAGCTAACCACGCAATAGTGATTTGTGCAAGATTAGGGCTACCTGTATATTTGACAGTCGCGTGATCAATGCACGTCGTTCTCAATCCACACTCCGGTTCTAGGTACATACGTATGTAACTAACTACAAGTGGTCGTGCAATATTTGAACAGGACCAGCTACTGTGGAGTAAAACTAAAAGAATCAATGATACAAAGGCAACACAATAGAACATATAAAGAAGTAAGTCATAACAACCGTTCTTTCCATGACGCAAGAGAGAGAGAGAACTCGCAATCATTACCGTGATCGATTTGGGAGTATATATAGACAATTCGATGGGATATTTTTAGCACCGTAATTTTTGCCCACTTGAGTGGATTCCAGGTACAAAGACTTAATTGAAGCATATTTTGATCCGGCTCTGACGACAACATTTTTCGCCTATCCACGTTCACATTTAAAAATAGATCGCATTTTTTAGCAAAATATACTTAAAATTTATATGTAGAGTAGAAAGGGAAAGCAAACAAGATAATATACAATTGAGCGGGGCGTTGAAGGTATGCGCTTTAGTGTTCTTGGAATAATTAAATCCATTACACGATTCCACCGGAACAGCTGGTCACCATGGATGCTCTAGACTCAAGTACTGGGTTTTTATGGAAGAGGATTCTGTCATTGGAGGACAAGATTAAAATAAGATGGTATAAATTGGTGTGAATTCTGGAAATAAACACACTTGTGCGATCTAAAAATGAACCTTTTAAAAGGAAATCATGAGCTTGCATGTTATCAACCCCAACATGATAGTTGTTTTTCCTTGAGGCAAGTATTATCTAGATCTTCGTAGTAAACTTTTGTAAGTGCTTGAAAACCTTTTCTGAAGGTCTGGCGTTGCTTCCCTTATAGCTCAAGTGTTGTGTAAATGTACTAATTCATGAAAATATTTACAGACTGTTTGTGAATCATCACCTCGAGAGATAATGTGCTTTTGCTTCGTGTGAGCATAAACCACATAAGGATTTTCAGATTTGTACTTGATCAAGCCGTAAGTATTACGACGGTAAAACGAGAAAAGAGATAAAAATTGATGCGATTCTTGATGGGTGCTGCGTACTTATGTATACCATGTGTGTACAAAGAACTTGCTCCGCTGATATGTTCCGGAGGAATGCTTGCGTCACCTTATTTGCATATAAGTTCCATAGGCGTTGTCGTGTTCAGACAGTCAGTGTGTGTGCAACCACTAACACACTATATGGAGAATGGTTTATATGGCATATATACCAGTTTATGAGGAAGGTAGAGAGAGAGAGTGAGAGAGAGAGAGAAAAGAGTATAGAGCCCCTTGAAAACGCCCTGTTGCATTTATGAAATCACCGACCTCTTGAAATCAATCTGCCGTATGGTCTAAAAAATCCCCGTATTCACCCAAAGTTAAAGGGCTAACACCGTGAACTTTATCTCAGTGGATTAGTCTCCTCGAAAAATGATTAAAACATGTAATTAACAGGTGAAATATCCAGGGAATCCTGTCCAGCTCACATTAATGTATTTGATGTACATCAACTCATCATGTAGCAATTTTGCCTTGTGCACAAGCTTATTTCTCATGCTCTTCCTGGCTATTAGTATAAGTACCTCTTCCTTTTCTTTCCCCTGTCTCTTCTATGTGTACCATACTTACAATACGAATTACAATGAATATTAATGACATATGCTCATGCTCTCACTCTGACCATTTAAAGACCATTAAAGTTTTAAAGTGTATCTATAATCCGTTTATTTTGAGTCAGGCCGATTGTATGAATTCTTCATACTACTAAAATCTCATTTTCTTTATGACAAAAGAATGAAACGTGGTGTAAACCATGTAATTTATATTCAACATATACATATGAACAACAAGAGATGACTAACGAAAACACTTGAATAAATATTCTTACACACGAAGAAATCAGGTTTTTACCTCTTAACACTTTGATTCAGACAAGGCACCAAAATAAAATTCAGCTCCTTCCTCTATAATCCAGCTTGTAAATATCTTCTCTTTAGTAATAACACCGACCAAAAAGATCACGTAAGGTATGAATGGAGCCGTTGTCCCTATAAAATACTTGGATACCGATACTCAAGTGGGCTTTTACAATCCAATAACAACTTCAGTTTAAAACCGTGCTTCCAATATGTTCAAATGTACATAAATATTTTTATGGTAGTCACATATATACATACATACACAAGGCTATGTTTTGGGAAGAATGAACACGTTATATTTTGTAGCTGTGGCGAATTTTTGAAGTTACCTTTTCCATTAAATTTGGATAGTTAATGCAAAACTTTCTGAATTTGCTAGTAGATAACTCAGATATAAATAATTACATCTACATTGATAATATTCCTCTGTCATGGTTAGGCTTTTGACGTTGCTGACAATGTCAGTAAAATAAGTATTATTCAATTTAATTTATTTAATTTCATTTAAAATAAAGTTTCAGAGTTCCGTACGATCGCTCACTATATACCATTTGCTGCAGTAAAAAGTTCAAATGTATGTTAATCAATAATCAACTTTATTCTTACACATTATTTATGGATGATGACTACCTTTTTATTCCTCGTGGTGATTCTTGCATGTTCCTTCATTTTCATTTTTATAAAAGGTATATAAAAGGTTTTGTTGAATAATCCCAACTGAAACATATAAATTATTTTATAGTCAAATTATTTTTTATATCTTTAAAAATTAAAAAAGCAGTTACAAAGCAAATATTTAAAAAAAATTAGGTCATACAGACTATTTACGAAATAGTAAGCAGGAGAATAATCTTTAAAACGAAAAGCAAGACAATTTAGAATTAAAAATATATATGTATATCTTTGATGATAAATGTTGCTTCACCTTTAGAAGACATGTCTTTGTAAGTTGGTGACCCCTAAATAGATATTTCCTTGTTAATTTAATTGACAAGGATCCATCTTAAATCAATCGTTGTACAGGTAAATACGCTGCAATCCAAGCGTTAGAAAGCTTACGTATACACTAGATGCATGACCGTGTGTCTTTATATCAATTATGGCACAGATCGATGCAGGATTGCCAATGTTGCTATACATATAGTGAAGGAAGGTGTAGTATGTATGTATAGACGTGCCGGAATAATTATACATATAATCAATCCTTCTTATACGTGCTCAAAGAAAAATAAATCTTTGGCAGAGGTACTTAACTTATACTATAAAATTCCAATTCAACTTATATAGTTACCATGGCCAAAAGAGATGAGGTGTAATTATATATGTAAACTGAAAATAGCTCTCAGTTTCTATATGAAGACAGCCGGAGTCGGGAGATATGTAGCAAATTAATGCTTACTACTTACTCGACCTTTCAGAACGAAACCATAACTTATGAACTAGAAGTCATACAAATACTGATGTACCATTTTCGGGCCTTAGGGAAAACAAGGTTATTGATTGTGTTGCCAGTCGCATGTTGCTGCTTGTACAAAAATGTACACGTAACAGCAATATACACACATAGGTAAATATGTACACGTATGATCAGGTGAATTTAATATTAAAATGTCAGCACATGCCAAGGAATTTAGAAGGTTTACCAAGCTTTTATACGCGCAACACTACACATGAAACAAATACTGCACATGACTAAACACATGTAGTAAATAGTATCAATAATTTGCAAAGGAGGTAAAAATTGAGTAAATATGAGGTTTTGAGACAGTGAGAATATAATGTACATCATCAAATCTTTTTTATTTGACGAGACATATTATCAGAAGAATTTCAGAAGTACTATAAATCTAATTTATAGTCTTACCTATTAGATTGAAAAATAACTGATTGAGCCTCTTTCTTTATTAGGCAGTTTAATCTGTTTACATATGGTTTGGCGGAGTCGCAAAGATATGGATTAAATTCAAATAAAGTATACACTTACCAACAGCTTTACCTCCGGCTTCGCGTCACTAGAATATTCGGCTGCCACGCTCTGTCAATGCCAATAAATACAACCCGGGAAAGTGATTAAAAATTAAATTGCCAGCCAACCTTCACCTTCAGCGTAACTATTCTCAAGCCTCGTTATGAATTACAAAAATTTGTGTGCACGCACATCATTGGCGCCAGTTCCATTGACTTTTCACATGACACACCTGAAATAATATATTAGAATCAATTCTTATATATGGAATCTAAAGAAGTTTAGTAATAAATCCGGCACACTTAAAAGTAGACCAAAAGATGAAAAGTGCCACAATCCTTTGGGCAGTTTAAAAAACCACACTTTTCCGGTCGCGTATATAGGAGCTTGGGTAGTAATAGAAACTATTCTGTAACTGTAAGATTGCTTTTAGGCTGACGAAGCTTTCTTATCACTACATCAGCTACTCCAGAAGCGGATGATGAGTGCAACTGATAGCTTTTTAAAAGATCATCTTCACGATCGTATCATCCCATTTCAACTGACTTTAGGACTTTCATGCTGACTGGAACGGAAAATTGACAGGGTAGTTGTGGATTTAGTAGCTTAAATTTAACAGTTATTAAAAAAAATTCCTTTTTTGAACTAACAATTTTTAATGTAATATTTTATTTTTTAAATGCGTATATTTTATTTTAAAAACAATTATAGAAATAAATTATTAATATGAGTAGTCGTACATTATTAGTTAATCATGAAGGCAATTTAGTGAGATAAATATTAAGAAAACAAACCTACTGATGGAGCATACAGTGAAGTCTAATAAATGAGCCTGCATTTTTTGCTCGACGGCTTAGTAAATTCTTCAGGGCTCAAAATATGATAGACTGAGTGTTTGTATGAAAGCTGTCAAGCTCGTTTTGAGCTCATGCCGTCAATAATGTATCATTTTCAAGTCGCCAGCATGAGGGACATACAATGTGAGTCAACAGGAGAGGTGCATCTATAGTAAACTATCATGCGATGTTTAACTCACAAAAGAATAATATGCATAGGTACGCATTGGATTTATGTTTGTGGACATGGGTTGACAGGCTAAGTACAACAGAAATTAATAATTAGTCTGAAAACCCGTCTTAAGGTTTCAATTTATTGTTCACAGGCTTCAGAATGAATTGTGCATATTCCATGGGTTTTAAATGCATTAGTTCCCATGTGTTACAAACAAAAAAAGATCCTAGAATACCGTCAATGCACATATAACTACTCCATGTGTACATATGTAAAAGGCCAGAATACCTTTTGACTTGTCTTGGACTCTTTCCATTTTGTTCTACTACACGGTAACTTTTAAGATTTTATGTCGATTCGGTACGCCTAGATTCGCTGTGAAAGCACATACATATCACATTTATAAATGTTTACAACCAGCTTGGAGTTAGGCCCTCTCCTTGGAAGCACAACTATACATATGTATGTGTGCATAATAATATGACAACATGACAGTATAGATTGTTGGTTGAAAATTCTTACTTAAATTAACCACATAAAAGTAATGTTGCTGCTGATTTATTTTAGTTCCGGAATTCAAGCAATGAAAGTCTTTAAATGTAGTTTTGAGTAAGTTGGTATTATCATTCAGCCAAAGTAAATATGACGGCTACAACTCACTCGTTCCTTTATTGCAATGTATTCCTTACAACTGTGGACTTCCCCGCTTCTATGTCGAGACATCCTCATATGCGTGGGGTTCGCGGCATAGCTTTGAGTCTATTAGATTCCCTTGTGTGTATCCTTCCTCTGCCAAATTATTTTTAACGGAAAAACAACAGCATCCGATAAGTTTCTAAATCAAATAATGTAGAAAAAATTATGGACTAGAAATAAATATTATAAGTACATGAGGGACTTGTAAACATCACAGAGTATAATGTCGTTCCATGATCATCATTTTCTGGCTTCCTCTGCTCTTCTTCAAATAAACTAGTTTCGCTTCGTGCTTCGAATGTTCTCGTAGATTGAATGATTATATGTACAAATATATACTCTTTATTCATTCTGTGTCAACGGTCATAATTTCAGTCAATAATCATTTAAATATACAACGTTGGTGCTAATATAAATAACCAAGTTGAAAATTCTACAGTAGCTCATGCCGTGTAGTAGCTTGTTTGTGTCCGAGTCAAGAAATATTACTGTATTATTTAACAACAAGCCACGAGCCTCAACAAAAGTTTATCTCACAATCATGACTTCTCTTTGTTTTTATGCCCACGACTGTATGCACATCATCATAATCTAATACAAATTATTTGTCACCTGCTAACCACAAAGTGACGCTGAGGTAAGTATGTAGACTGCATGGTGAGTATGTACAAATGTCATGGAATACACCTATAAGGACACTCTAAAGCTGTAATCGTATAGTACATTGAATGGAATGCTCCCGTTTGTGTTGTTATATTATGAAAGTATCTAAAGCTACTTTTCAATTAGAAAGCTACTGGCGGATAATGCAAGTAAGTGTGTGATGAGCCAAAAAGCATTATGTAGGCTAGGCATGATATAATTTGTTACATAATAAAATTATTAACACCATTTTATTTCTCACTTTTTTCATTTGTGGTAATACTTATATATTTTGGACTATAAAAAATTTTAAAATACGTATGTATTTATATTTACTTACAACGAAGTTGTTCAAAAAGAAGTGAGCTCTTTTCAATTTAAGTACAAGTAGTGGCTATACAATTACATATCAAACGTTTCGAAAGATGAAAAAATATTCTTAATAATTGGTTCATTCAAATTAACATCATGTACCCCATAAAATTTTGACGCCTTTAAAAAACCTATAACAGCTCTAAAACGAGTTAAAAATTGAATTTGCACATAAAATCCTCAGACGGTTCCATCAAAAAATGATTCCGGCATAAAGCTGCACAATCCAATAAAATTGAAATATAAATTATATTTTATATATAAGTATATGTATATATATATATATCTATATATTTGGTAACTGTAAATCCTTGAAAATTCCTTATTATATTCACAGTGGAGCTAGTATATAGTACCCATCACCATTGGACAGAGGGGATTGAATAGTTTTGTATTGATGATATACAGAAGAACTTGACACGACAATTATGTGTAACAATGTAATTACATCTAAGTAAGTTAGCACCGAACCTATAATGTATGTATAGTATATGAATAATTTTTTCAGATACAAAATTGCAACAGCAGACAATTTCATGCTAATCTGTAAACAGGTATATATTTGTTCTAGTATATAGAGGAAGAGCAGTTTCCATACAGTAAGTACAAGGTACGTATTAATTTAGCTTACAACTTATAAGATATTACATGCTTTACACACACAAACCATCTAGATTTAGTACATGACTATCTGCTATATATCTTGTAAAGGCCAGCAGGACTACTGGCTACGGTAGAGTGAAAGAATATTTATATAGTATTTAAAGATAATATCAGTAATCGGCAGAACTCACTAACATCGCTTCGAGAGTTCTTTACAACTTTGTCATACATGGACATGGCAATATAAGTATGTAATATATCTATAACTATAACTAGTAGGTACGTATATATTCCTCAAAGGTACGTGTGACTGTGTATCTTGTAGGAAACTGAAACATAGTGCATGCGAATTGTATATACCTATGTATGTACTGTGTTCGGACTCAAGGACCACAGGAGAAAGGGCTCCGATTCCTGAGTGTCATATAGTATTATGTGAGTATATGTAATGTAATAATGTGAAAATGTTACAAATATTGGATGTAAGTTATTCTATTTTGAAAAATCTGTATTTTTGATTCAAAAGTGATAGTTTCTTACAATCAGACAAAATGTGGTAATGTGATGTTTATGAGAGTTTGCAAACATGATGTAATGGGAAGTAACTATGTAAATCTTAATAGGTGACTGACAATGAGATGTGGGCAAATGGATGAATTGATGGTGCCAAGTCGCCCACACAAGATGTCAAAGACGGTAGATAGTGTACACAAGATGTCACGTAAGTTACGGTACATTTTTATGAGACTGTAACGAATTATGGGGTCAGTGATTTAATGAAGTTCGCACCATGTGCGCGCGAGTGTAAAATGTGTGTACTTAAAACCAATTGTATATATAGTAATAAATATACAAAGCGTGTAAAATAATGTGCAAGAAAAGATAAATGTTTCAATGCTGTGGATACATCGTCATTAAGCAATTTCCCTACTGGGAACAGATTGTTTTCTTTGAATTTATTGATTGTAATTGACTTATGAGGTGATAACCATTAAACAATCTTTTCATGGTTAAACCTTGTTCAAGTCGTTGCAAATTATAGAAGTTGCGATAGTAAAAAGAATACAATCTTTTTTCTTTTTTAAATTTATGTTAAGATTGTAAAATGCTAAATAGACTCGTGCTGATTTGTTCGGTTTTTCATCTTCAAAATAAAATTCAGTAATAATAAATTTAATTATTCCATGTAAATATACGACTGCTGTACGTAATTAAATCTGCATGTAAATTTTTTGTAATATCATAACAACAGCGGTAGCGCAATAATAACATTAACATGCATTCGAATATCTATAAGTAAAATAATAATATTGTACAAAGCAAAATACGAAATAATTAGGCGAGTTATTAGAAACGAGTGACTTATATAAATTAATTTAAGGAGTCGTAAAATAGTAGCAACTGTGCAAATGACTTTTGTGGTAATAAGGACTACTATTTCAATATTTATTTGCTTTGTTTACTCGCGCACCCTGTTTGCAACACTTCTCTGGCTGCTCGTTATGCATCTTTTTTGCAGGTGTAAAGAGGTAGATATTATTTGAGGGCTACTGTTTTCTTTCACATTTATACAGTTAATATTGCACGAAGGGTAAGGTAATACATATAGTAATAATGGCATACAAAAGTGAGTACAATTTATCATCACACAATACAGGCAGGTGCATGACAGCAGCTTCCGATTGGTTATTCACAGATTCCAAACAGGTTTAGATTAAAGCTTTGTTTTTTTGTGTGATTACCTTTCACTATATTATACATGAGATATACTGTGTTTCTCTCATCTGGCCAAGATGTTGGTGAAAGGGATCACAGTGTTAATTTGAGTTTCAGTAATGCACACAACACACGTAAAATTTATAATATTGATACTCTGTAAGTATATATACTTAATATATAGAACACGACATTAAATAGACGACGACGAGAACGGTTGACGACGACGACGGCGAATATTTATGGGTAATTATATATATATAGAGGGAATACCTCCATGAAACATTAAAAATCCTGTAAGTATACGCATTGACAAGCTCACTTCACTGGGGAGGGTTGGGGACAAAAAGGGTAAAAGACGTAAGGTAATATATACGTTTTATGACATACACGAGCACAGGGATAGTTTTAAATTACATGAATGAATGATACAATTTTTTGTATTTCGGGTTCACAGACTTAAAAAGCTACTACTCCTGGCCCATTTACTAGTCTGTTAGGATCTGGAGCTTGTAAAATGGAATAGTGACGACCACCTCTTGGTATCACAATCCGCTAGTCACGATCGGCAAATCCTGTGAAGTCATCGTGTGCGGCAACGACTGGGTTAGACGCTGAGTTTGTTGTAGAGAATGTTGTTGTTGTTGTTGAGGTTGAGGTTGTGGGGTGCCGCTCATGATATGGACGGGCGTTACACACGATGAACTACCTGCGTTGGGACTTGGAACAGCCACGGAGGGTGGATTACTACTCGTACTACTTGAAATACATTTATTTTCTCTCCTCGTCCTCAGTTTAGTGTGAACTTTGGCATGTCTCTTTTTCTCATCTGAACGAGCAAATTTCCGTCCACAGGTGTCACAAGAAAAAGGTTTCTCGCCGGTATGTGTTCGTACATGAGTTGTTAAATGATCTGATCTGGAGAAACTCCGCATGCAAATCCGGCATTGGAACGGCTTCTGCCCGGTATGAATACGAATATGACGGGTTAATTCATCAGATCTACTAAATCGACGATCGCATCCTTCCACAGGACAAGCATACGGCCTTTCATGAACAGGAGTTTTACTCGGACGATTAGGGTAACGTCTGGGTTTTACCGGAACCAATCTCAGCGGTCCAGCCTACCGAAAATAATCAATGAATACATTGTAACTTTGTTTATCTCTATATTTTCTTATCATCACAGCACCATTCTAGCTGGCAAAGGTGTACATTATGTATCCAATGCCTAATGAGCCAGAGCAATAGATAGACGTACCATGAAATCGCCCATTTTTCATGCTTTTACTTTAGATTGCAGTGCATTATTTTATGCTTTTCAAATACAAATCTTTATATTTCCAGACTTCATTCCAACCATTAGATTTGTACGCTCTTGATTTGAATTCCCATGGTTTATCATTAAGAGTATGCTATTTGTTACACTTAAATATTCCTGTGCTAATTATTCAAGAAAGTAAGAAGCTCACCTGAGACAGTATTTCATGTCCTTTGGAAGTGCTAGGGTTGTACTCGGCAAGACCAACGGCTGCAGCCGTAGCTGCTGCTGTTGCCGCAGCAGCATCCGAATTAGATGTTTCTACAGACGGCGGACCACCGCTACAATAGTCAGAGAAGGGTTCCTGCTTTGGGATAATCAAGGAATCCTGATTACTCTGCTCGAATTCCGGTGTGGCCCATGGATGGTACTTTTGCTGCTGTTGTTGTTGCTGCTGTGGTTGTGACTGACGGAAGGGATCATCTGACAAGGACATACATGGGTCAAAGGAGAAATCAGACTGTGTGCCGAACTGATTGTTACCAGTTCCTTGAGTTTCTGGTGAGAATGTGATCTGTTGTTGAGATTGTGCAGAAGGGGTGAGGATCCCAAATAATGGTGCATAAAAGTTTCTATCAGGAGACGGCAGTATCCAGTTAATTCCAGAGGTTGGTGAGCCTCCAGATTGGGGTAAGGGAGTATTTAAAGAAGCCTGCTGCTGAATTGGAGGCATTGTCACTCGTAGCCTTTGCTGTTGTTGCTGCTGCTGATGCTGCGAGTGTTGAGATTCATCGAGTGACTGATGATGAGATGGATGTGATGGAAACATTTTTGGACTGGTCGGTGGTGATGAGATGGGAGAAGAGCTAGAGGACGACAATGCAAGCTCCGAGTCTAATGATCCTGCAAATCCATTATACATATGGCTCAGTTTCATAGTAGCACTGATGTAATCTCTCATTTTACGAGTTATCAGTTGTTTACAAGGTAACATACTCCTGCTTTGCATATAGACAGACCTGTTCCAGTTTATTTTATGCATAAAGTTATTGTACGACAGTTTTTGTATATATGCCGTGCTGTAACGCTCTGTGTAGAAGCTTTTATCCATGTGTGAAGCAATGGCATGAAACAGCATTACGCAATGTCCTTCTAGATGTAAACAATGAAAAAATACTTGTGCAGGTACAACCGCATCCTAGTGAGCGTACATACAGCACGACCGGTGAGTGAGTGCACACTACAAGACATCTCAGCATGTAAATTTGAACTGTGGCACTTGATGTTAATAGGTATGCACCTCTCTAATTTCAACCGTTTAACTCTATCCTTTTTCAGTTATTTACCTGTGATAAACTTAGGTATGTTAGGTGTGATAAGATTTAAAGATTTTGAATCATCAGGTGGCTAAGAATGAGTACATAAGATTAGAGTCAATTTCTGGCAATGACTTGAGAAGAAAATGGAATACAGTTCAAGCTAAAAGTTGTATTCCGCAAGCTATGTGTATGTTGGGGAAGGCGTGTAAATGATTCTCTGCCCTTGCTTCCTCCGCCCGACTGTTCGGCAACCTTAGGTTGCTACTCGGAGCAGCTTTTGTGCAGTGCTTGCTTTGCTTGTGTCTTTCCTATGTAGTCTCAGTAACTCTGATGCATCACCTACGCATTTTCCGAGTGAGGCATATCTGAAAATAGAGCTTGAAGGACTGAACATGTGTTTTCTCCTTTAACTCCTGTCTGTATACATTCATGAGTAACACGATGATTTTATGGTACTACTCTTCAATTATCCAACACAATTATGAGCATGTTGACAAGTCTGATTAGGAATATATCCGCATACACATGCTAAAGATACTTGGGTTAGCTCATTCTTCTTTTCATTTCTAAAGCCATCTCCTCTCGCATCCATTAAGTAATTACTAACGCAATAATTTACCCATCCATTATTTTTAAACCCCATGTGTTTGCAAATATACTGAGACCGCCCTTCAAATTAAATTCTACATACATAGTTCAGTCTAATCTTAAACTATCTTCAATATTAAGGCCACGATGCAGAACAGGAAACAACAAGATCTTGTAATACGTCCACAAATGAAACCACACAAATGCCAAGTTGTGAAGTGACAGTGAGAGAAAGAAAAAAGTTTTGTTTTGAAGCTTACCTATTGGTGGCGGGTCAAGGAGAGGTAGAGTAGAGCTGAAGAATCCGGTCCCTTCAGCAGCCGTGACAGGGGTATTTAAGCTATCTTCGATTTTTTCAAACTTGTCAACGACAGGAAGTTTGATTGCTGGTTTTTGGAAAGGTACAATATTTTCGGCGGGAAGGCTGGGCGGACTAATTGTATCTCTCTTGCAGATGAGGGGGGACAGTGGTGGTGAAGTGGCAATTGGCGGTGAAAAGCAGAGAAGACTTAATGACACAGTGGGCAAAACCCGGGGTTTCTTTTTCTCGGGAACGTCCGGGTTAGAACCCGGGCTGGGGAAGTGACACAAAGTCAACACTGGGTCTTCGATCATTCTCATTTCGGACAGCTTCTCCTCTGTTCTTGTTGACGACTCCGAATCTGCTGAAGACAGAGAAATGGTCACCTCAACCGGAGTCACCGGTGAACCTCCTGACAACAATGACTTATCCACAATTTGCAAAAGGACAAATCTGTCGTCCCTCAGCAGGTCACCCCCAAAAATTTTATTTCGGTTTACTAACTTCCCTCAATTTTATTTGCGTAAATGTGGAATGTATTCAGTGTGAACAATTCAATATCGTAGTTATATATACATATATATGCTCTCCTTTAGCTCAGTGCATGTCTGCTAAATTTACTTGTGTATATTTAAATACTTGTTGAAACCTTGGCACCATGTAATATACTTCAGCGGCAGTGATATGTCAAATGTGTGTTTGTCAACAACCTATTATGTAGGTAGCTACCGGCTTATTTTAATCCTCCCTTCCCGGCAATTTTTTTTATTAATTATAATAAAAATATAGGTTGACCACGTGAAAATGACAAGAATGCAGTGACAGTTGTATAGCACCGAATTGTATTATGCTTTTGTAAATGTGAGTTGTAAAGTTGTAAGAGCGTGTGGGCTGGTTGCGTAAACTTTGTATGTTGTATGCAGTAGTGTGATGAGATGCAACTCGTAGGAAGAGAGCTTTCAATACAGAACAGAACTCACTCACGCCTGCCTTCCAACTGAATGAGTCAGGCAAGGAGCTCGTAGATAAATTTATGAATGGAATCACCTTGTAGCTCCAGCCACCCTTTCCCTACGTTCAAAGGGGTTATGACGCCAGCAACTACGGGAAAGAGATGACGTCTACAAGGGCAACCATGTGCTCCGAAGTAACTGAGTCGATGTGTTCGATCCCGGGTACGATCGTATACTACGACTCGTAGTTTCTATTAGGTAAGATCATGCACGCACTTTACTACTCTAAATACTATACTAGGACACGCTGCAGAAAAGGCTTAAGCCCCCTTTACAGCTCATCCAGCCCTTTCCGAATGTCCTCAAGATGCATACATGGCGCGAAAAATTTTGCTATCCCAGACTAATTCCGTCTGTCAAATAAGCACTAAATAAATAGTTCTTACTTGAACATTCTGAGGATAAGTCCTGTACTAATAAAACAACATGTTGTAAAAGGAGTGGCGGTTACATTTTACTATACCAGTCACTTTATGTGTTGCTATCATTTTCTTATACGGTTCTGACACCTTCACTATAGTTCACACATATAGTGTTGGTATGTTGTCCTGTTTGTTACCTGCATTAGATTCTGTATTAGATAAGAATACTCGAATTTTCCAGCATGATGTTCCCGAAATATGCAACTGAACATTCACGTGCAGATCATGACACTGTCGTCACTACCAGCTATACATACGTTCATTGACAACTTTTGTTTGTATAGGTAGTTCCTAGTATTATTAGTAAACTCGATTGTCTATTCTACTTGCAGTTTCATATGTACCATTTGAACAAGGATTAAATCAATGAGTCAACGATCATACAGAACTTGCCTGTTCCCAGAAATCTCAGATTCATTGACTACCAAAAAGATGCTCGTTTCCGGAACCATTATGCAGCATTTCACGTATGTAATTAATTATTGTTTCCAAGTTTGTAATTTAATGTTTCACAGAAACGCGTGCAGAAAAGAGTGCAGCTGTTTACAATGACAAACGTCATCACTGATATCATTTACGTTTTATTTCTATTTCTACAAAAACGTGTTGTATGTAGTGGGTAAAATTTGAATGTAGCGTTTAATAATACAGTGCATAAAAATAAGTTTTCCTTTTTTGGTATTGAAAATACAACAATAATAAATTAAAAATATCGAAAAAATTTCTTTAAAATGGAGTGTAATTAATGCAAGTACTAAATCCACTCTTGAATTTACAAATTGCTGGGAATAAAAATATTAACAAGCAGCTGGGGGAAGTGTGGCAAGAAGGGGAAAGAAGCATACAATGTGTTGATACGGTGAAAAACATGACTGAGAGTATCAGGAAGCCGAGACAAGCTGTAGTACTCTGCTAAATTATGGGGAAACGGAGACGTGAACAAGTGAGCCTGTCATCATTGCTTGGTTTATAAACGAGAAAGCAAGTGCGAATGTATCGATTGCGGGTTGAGACATTGGATGGCGTCTATGCCAAGGTTTCCAAAATACACATTTTACTCTCAATCATTGACTTATTCAAGTGTCGTGTGCCATTTATACGGAAGTTTAACAAGAATCTTCTATAGCTGATCTATCTTCCTTTAGCTATTCTTATATATTCCTGTGTTACAAATTTTTTGTTTTCAAATTTACTTTCTACTAAACTTGTCGCATGCTTGTCTTCCCTGTACACGAACACATGCTTTTCACACTTCGTAAAATAAGCAAAACTTGAGACATTTAAGTAGCGCTTGTATAGTAAACATATATATTTTTATACGACTGTGTAGATTCTCATACTGGTGTGTATATATAAGTATAACAGTGCAGCAAATCGAAGCTTCGAGAACTAGAACCGGGCTACGTGCTTAAAAAGGGCAGGAAAACGCGTTATATGTAGACCTGATTAGAAAAAAATGTACGCTCGTGTTATTTGCATAATTTATTTCAATACTTAACAACCATTTATTGCATACTTATAAATCGCTACCGGTCTGCATCTTCCTACATATTAAGCTGTAAATATAAATGATGCAGTGAATATGCGTATAGTACAGCGTTGAAGATTTAGTACGAAACCTCTGGATGGTCACACCTGCTGCACATACGTCCTTAAAGACGTTTTGACATTGCAAGGAATAAGCTGATGGGAATGAAATGACGATAAACATCTCTGAACAAGGTGGAAACATTGAAATGTTTACTTATGCAAATGCCCCACATTCTCTTACATCACAAGTATTGGTTTGGAATGAGAATGAGGAAAAGTTTAAATGTATTTACAGAGCGCTACTGTGTAGTTAGATAGATATAAGGCAAAGTGTATTAGTAAGTGTAAATACTGCATAAAATGTGCGTATGAGTTTACTAACTTTTTTAATGCATAAAAAATTATCATTATCAAATTATACTGTGAATTTTTTTAAACATGATTTTGTGAAGACATATTTACATACAACTGCCTGTCAGGTGCTGAAAATAGACATGTCATCAAAAACAAAACTGTATTTAATTATCAAGGATTCAAGAAGTTAATTAATGCAAAAAAAAATATTATTAATTACTGCAAAAAGAAATTCACAACATAAGTAATAATAATACAACAATAAGATATAATTTAAAAAGAAACTAAAAGAAGAAATTTTTATTTAAAAATATTTATTTCAATAGAATTAAGTACGGAAGCAAATAAATCCCAAAAAATAAAATTGGCAAGAACACACTATGTACAAACCATAATATTATTATTGTTAGATATTATTACATGAAGCCAAAATTTAATATAAAAAATTCACAGATTAAACATTTTATTGAAAATTCTGGTAAAATTAAAATTTTCATGGAAGATTTAGCGCTTTACTACAGTTCGTGGTTACAATTTGAAAGCGTGTAAAGTTTTATGGGGCTCCAGAAGCAGTAATTCACAGGAGAGGAATGAGAGTTGAAAAGGTGGGTCTACACCTGTCACCTGTCATGCCCAACAAACACCAAAGGACGAGAAGAGTAAGATTCCATGAATTTCTTTCCCAAAATGTATTTAAATACACACATTCCTGTAATGTGTGGTTACTGTTGTTACCTTGTACAGAAATATTATGAGTACATGTTTAAAGAGAGGATATAGGATCAAAGAGAGTGAGATGAGGTGACGGCGACGTCCACCCCAAAATAATGGACAAAAAAGTACAAATAATTTTTTGCGACTCCAATTGTTTTTTTGTATGCATCGTCAACTTGGCCTTATAAGGATGGACGAGAGCCGAAGTTTGCCGAGCGAGTTACGTCAGCTCTACGAATAAATCCGAGACAACGATGCACACCGCATATAGAAGAACAAGTAGGCCCAACCAGTGTCGTAAGTATTGAAAGCAACTCCTACCCACTTTTATCTCTCTCTCTCTGTTCCTGATATATAGTCAAAAGAACAGCATGATCAACTCGTAGTCTTACATACATTTCTTATATTGCCTTCGCCTATAGTTTTGCTACAGACAAGGCTCCCATGGTTTTGTCATTTTCTCTTTTGGCTTCAATGAACACAACGGTGTACATATGCGCACAGTTACTCACACAACACACAACCAGTCTCTACTCTTCTTCTACTCTTCTGCAGTCAGTGATACACTGTATACAACAAGCTATACAACTCTTTTTTCACATAAGTCCCTCGTCTCTCTATTATCTGTCGCTGAGCATCTCACAGCTTCCTTATCGCATGTATATATTACGAGATACACACATGATAGTTAAACTGTGATGGAGGGAGCGTGTGCATGTTGTAAAGATTCCTCTATACTATTACCTTCCATGAGTTCCTATACACTATCCTCATCCTCTATCCTCTATGAGATTCCTCTACAGTTGGAGTGAAGGAGCGTCTTTATATGTACAAGTATGTATATAGCATGCATATAGCATGTATATAGTATGTATATAACTTGTATACATAGTGTGTTTATAGTATGTATATCATATGTATATAGAGAGATCACTTATTCTTCATTATCAAACAGACAGTGTGTGCCTGCTTTTTCAACATAGAATAGGTTTAACAAGTAGCTTCTGTATTACTGCATTCATTTACATATATGTAGCCTGTAGAAGCTATCGCTCACATTTTGGTGGCTATCATCTGTATGGATGTGAGATGCTTTCTCGAGCCAAAACTGTTCCAACAGAAACAGTCATTCTATTTTATTTTTTAATGAACCGTTTAGTCATCGAGTAAGGAAATTCTTTCATTTCTTTATAATGTTATTTTTCCCGCTGCATTCTTATACTCTTCTGGATTTCTTCATATGCTCTGTCTTTTTTTTTTGTAGGTCTTGCTCTACGCAAGTAATTATCACACATACATGGTACTAATCTAGAAGCGCTCTTTGAGAAAAAATTTGATTAAATTATTTACCAATGTCCTGAGATTACATTAACATTTAATTAACACTCAGAATCTTGTACGAATGCAATGAGTAAGGAGAATAAATAAAAACGACACTCGTGTATAGTTTCAATAATTTAAAAATAGGAAACCCATTAATTAAGTGTATGCATAGAAATGCGATAAGTAAGTCGAATCAAAGAATTCGTAATTTAAATCAAGAAAGTCTATATTCCAATAAAGTAAAGAGTTATGCGCAGAGGGAGAAGTAAGACGCTAGTGTAAATAAATTGCTATTAATGTCACATCGACGTTATTGTGTATATATCTTGGGAATGTAAGAAGATCGCGCCGAGAATTGGCTGTGGTTTAAGGTTTAAAAGAATAAATAGAAAAAAAGTCATCGCTTATCAGCTAGAGTTAAAATTATATATGACCACCGTTTTCATCTCGAATGAAAAGTTTATATGTGAAAGTGGTTCGGTAGACGCTGTTAAACTAAAAATATTTAAGGTTTATTTACTCATCCGATCCAATCTATTTCATCATGATCTTATTTTAAATTCCGCGCGATACAGAAAAATTTGAATCGATGATGGCTCTTTGAGGAATGGAATTGAAAGGACGTCATGGAAGTGTACGTAGAAATAAATTACTGTGAAAATGAGGGGAAAGAGTATAATAATGTCAGCGGAAAAAGTATCTGTGGTTGAGTATGATATAACCCCGCAGCTTCATAATAGTGTAAGACAAGTATTAAATTATAAGCAATTCAATATTATTCCCAGGGATTCGTCGAATATAGAAATCATACTTTTATTATTAATGCTACTGAGAATTTTTTGAGCCGAGGTCTTTTACTGGAGACACTGTGTGGGTGGGAAATACCTTCATGTTGCACCTTTTCCCCTGTACGATACTCCGTATAAATGATCACGCAACCCAACGCTTGCTTATTACTGACTATCTCTCTCTCGCGTTCTCTCTCACTCACTGGTGCTTATGGCATCAATACTCTGTATATTCATCTTCATTTCTCCATTTCTTTCAACCTTTCACCCACGACAACCTATCTCTCTCATATTGATTTTCCTCAAGATCCATTGTCTAATTTATTATTTTTAACACAAATGTCAACTGTTAAGTTCTGAGAATAACTCTCGTCACTAACTTATCAAGGCTTATGTCATATTACTACAAAAATTTTTGCACAATTTACTTATCGTTGGGATAAGGTTCCGGATGAGGAGCTTTCCGAGCGCCGCTTTACCTAATTACTTACGGGATGACGTGTGCATCAAGTCGGCTAAAAATAATACTTCCGATTAATTACACTTTTTTGCTCCTCTTTCACTCACTAAACAACAACAACAGAGTAGGTTCTAATAATACATATTCATATGTTGGAATGTAGCCTTCACTATTTAGAT
This sequence comes from Lipothrix lubbocki, assembly GCA_034696945.1. NCBI lineage: Eukaryota > Metazoa > Arthropoda > Collembola > Symphypleona > Sminthuridae > Lipothrix > Lipothrix lubbocki. Next base: position 233,034 of record JAQGAK010000010.1, on the reverse strand, counting down.
ACGATGGAGCTCCACTCACCCAAGAAGGACGTTCACTAGGAGCCTTTTCACCTTAAATCATGCATTGAGCAATGCGTTTATTTGTGTCTGACGTCTACAATATAGCTATGTAGAGTGATGTAATTGAGTATACATATATTTTAATACAGTTATCTACTTAATTAGTTCCAGCAATAGTGAGTACGCACTTTTAAAAAATGCTGCAATACTAATAACATGAAATACTATTGCTAGGAAAAAAATACGTTATAGGGAATTCCAAATTGATTTGATACGAAAATAACATTATACATTATTATACAAATGATGGTTAAATTGTATAAATTCAGAAACAACCTCTAAAGAATTGTTGGGTTGGGGCAATTAATTCACAATAAATTGATAAGAAATTAGATATCCCCATACACCGATTAAAAACAGCTTATCCACACCTAATAGTGTGTAAAATAATTTGACAGTAATTGCAAAGTAGTTTGACATTAGCTGTATAATAGTAGTGTCTCTTGCGCCAGTGCCATGAACCCCACGTATTCATCCGCATCCATGGGATAAACGCATTCTGTGGGCTTTGAGGAATTAAAATTGTCAGAGAAAATAAACGTTCTCGGTGAGAATCACAAGAATTTTGATAGCCTTGACAGAAGCTTATTTAGTCTCTGGCTCATTTATAGACTTACCTAAGATCGAGATATTATTATTGTAGAGCCTTCTTTCGAAGCTCTATTAGAAAGCGCTAATAACTTGATGACTTAACAGGGACTGATGAGTACACACCTATATGCATAGGATATGAATTCTCGACTCTGCTTTGGCTGGAAAGCAAGTCGAAACAAAAGAAGTGCTCTTAAATATAATACAATGGTTTACACACACGGAGTCATGGATCGTTTAAGAAAATAGGTAAAGACCATACACCGTTGAGAAACCAAGGGGGTTACTTATGCATCTACTATGGTGTACGAAAGAAGCTGAACTCATGAACAGTGTCGCCGTCCCAAAATAGTTTTGCGAATCTTCATGTGTTATTTTTAGAAATATGTCGCCCACCCAATATGGTTGCTATTTTTTGGCCCTAAATTTAGTCGATGTCTATTTTAAGCCCCTGAATTTAAATCCACGTGGTGGATTTTCCAAATCAAGGAAATCACCAATTAAAACCACTTGATAATAATCAAATCAGATAACGATCTTCCCGATCACTGATTTTCATGTGTACAGTGATTTTCTGCAAATTAACCTCACTACGATGCTCCACTTGGGTCTTGAATAAACTTCATTTGTAGCTTCGGATAAATGATCTAGATTTAGACCTTACATGTGAGAATTGCTAAAGCGCTCTTCTGCATCCACCATCTTTTTAATGTAATCGTGTATAGTACAAGCACCAACAGATCGCTGGAAATCGTCATAATATGCTTTGGTGCACCTCTATTTTGGAAGCAAACTTCCTTGCACGATTCGCTATTTCACTGCGATCTTGTTGTGTGGAATGATTTTGAGAAAAGGCATGAATACTGAGTGAGTTCTGTGATTGTGCACTGCATTCTTATACTTGCAAGCTTTTGTTACACCATTCATGGATACCCACTAGATTATGTTAACACATATATACTTAGTCATTTGTATGTAAATATATATAAATATCAAACATGTATATACATATGCCTACAGGTATCTATATATATACATATGCAGCGAACGTTTATCGATTTGTATCCAAATTCTTCCAGTATTACCACCAAGAAGTATGTATAACTACAATATTAAGAACTGTTCACGCTGATTGCAGTCATTAGTTGCAATGATAATAGAATAGAGTATACCACTTGTGCATTCATTGAACTTGTAGCCGATCATGAATGGATTGAATATGTACATGGTGACATTCAATTGTAAATAGTGAATACATGAACAATATTCCAAGCGTAACATGTCTGACAGTAAAAGATAGCATTTTTCTGGAGAACCGTAATAAAAGGAAATGTAACCGAAATAAAGGAAATGTTTTTGGGATGTGTACATATGCACCAGTTGTTCCAATTTGGGTGGAACAATGGGCAGTGCATGGTATAAGTCAAGGGTGTGAGGTCAGTTGACTTCAAAGTTATTTTGGATAACGTCTACTTACTACCGTGGGTAGACATAAAATTGACAAAGAAAAGATTGAAGAGAAAAGATGTGTAACATTGAAGTATTGAGAAGCGAAAACTTACCTTTTGTTAGAACGCCTTGGTATATTTGGTGACAAGCATGTTGCCATTCGTAAATGACTCGAGACTGTGAATTTAAAAAAGAGAAAGAGAAAAGAGCAATGAGAAACAAAGGTATGGATAAACTTTGATTGTATTTTATTGACGATGCTTAAAACGAGATGTTTCCACACAAAAAATCCTGTAAATTCTGAATGTATTCATGACTTGTGATTAGCTCTGCTTGACATTTTCCATTTTCAAGTGTATCGTATGGGTCTCTCCTGTGATGAGTACTACTATCGTATGGTGTGCATTCATCTTTTCAAACTGCCTCCTGCTCTTACCAAAAGTGTTAAGAGTTTTCATCAATAAAAGTGCATGCTACTCTTCAGTTTCCTTTCTTTTTTCATTAAAAAAGCTACAACAACAACAACTGCTTCCTTGCTCATAGGCATTCACAAGAAAAATTACATAAAGATCAACGAGGCTTATAATGTAAAGAATCCACCAACTAGTTACAGAATTCCATTCATTCTCTCACTTCTCGGACTAATTCATTGAGGCTCAAAACTCAAAGGTAAAGATGATGCTACAACTCATTTACACACAGGTTAACAGGAGTGACTGGCAAACAAAAATAAAGGCTTTCTTGGTCGTGACATCGTGAGTAAACGTTACTCTAAATTGGAGATAAATGTATTGTTCCTATTTTCCATTGAACCGGATAATACAGAGATCATGTTAATTGAAGTGAATACGTCTCTGCGTGTATATAATCAACATATTGGTTAAAATATTGCATTTCCTTTTTTCAAATATTGTGATTAATGTCTACAAATATTATAATTAATTTTTAATAATAGTGCAATTAATTTCTAATAGTATTCTAAAAGTTCGAAAAATATAAAACGAATTTGTAAAAATATTGAATGAGGTGTGAAAAAATACTAAACGAATCTGTCATTGTAAGATGTGTCAAAACAGGAATTTGTAAAAATATTTCAGTGTATTTCAAAGAAAATTTCGCACTGCTAAAATAAATATGTAAATTATATTATATATATATATATTTTAAATATGAAGCGAATGTGTACAAAAATTGTAATAAAGTTCACAAAATAAAGCTCCTTACTGTGTATTTTTTCAATCTGGAACATTATTTGATCATTATTTTTCCCGGTAAATTCTAGTACCGGAACACACTCCGTAGGCTCCCTTCCGATTCTCACACCTTTTCTTTTGCTTCACAACCAAAATTAAAGTATTTTTTAAACACATCGGCAAGATTTTTTTCTGACACCACAGACTCAATTAAAAATCTGCAGTATACATCGTATCACGAATTCATGAATTTATTTTTTAATTTTTTTTCTAGTTCAATATATTCAGTCATTCAGTGGAGTTTAAATGGAAAGCTTTATTTAACTTGAACGCTGTTGCGAGTCAATATTATTACGTAAAACTTTACATTTTATGTGTACTGACAAAATCACAAAAGTATTTTTCACAATAATTTATCAAGCGTGGAAAAGGTGTTTGAACTTATAGTAGTATTAACTTTTAAAAGGACTTTTATTATTTTCAGTTTAATATTTTAATAAAATCCCATGATCACAATTCACTTCACTAATTTGTACTTGACATATCGCTGTTTCAGTTCACGACGTCGATTTGTGTTGGTCGATGATGCACGTGCTTTCTCTGGTTTATTGGAAATAAGTTCAACTTATCTGTTTGTATCTGGCACAATTTAATTAACAGGATATTTTAAAACGTACGTATGGACACTTCTTAAAACGATAGGGACGAGAGTATTTTTTGACTTTGAATTCACTACAAGAACAATAACGTTAGTAAACAACAACAACGAGAGAAACGTTCGACTGCAGCGTTTGAATCAGCAGTAGTGGAGGGAATACGGACGGCAGTGAGAGAGACCACGAAATTCAACAAGTTGTGGGAGGCTGAAAGAGTTTCCTATGTTACAGGTTAATATTGGCGAGGAACTTTCCCTGTGTGTTGACAAATGTTCTGTTCCATTAGAGAAGAATCTATGAAGCTGAAGAATTATGAAGAAAGGGGAGACTTACTACATACTTGGACACTTACTATATATACTCGGATACTTACAGTATACTTGGACACTTACTATATACTATCTGTATCTTTAGGTCTCGGGATGGACAACGACACAGTAATTATATAGAAATATTGTTCCTCACGAATGGAGCCTTGCAAGGGCAGAATGGAAAAGAGTGATGATTTACGGGGAGATTGTAGTAGTAATTATTATTGTCACTACTACGGCTAAAAGAGTGAGACTACCGTGAGTGTACTAGTGGAAGAACGCTGCCGGCTGAATCTGCTGCTGTTACTCCTCTATACATTCTCAGTCTCACCGCCACTGTGTGTGTACCACGATCACATTCTGTATCACTCACTCTCTGTTCCTTCCTACCGGCTTTGCTAAATCGCGTACGACGAGTCTCATTTGCAAACTGCTCCGGTATATACGTACAAGGAAGACTTTTATATATAATCTGGTATAGAATCAGCGTAGGTAGGAGTAACTCTTTTGCCGTCGTGGTAAAGCAGTGGATTTCTTGAATACAACCGGATTGGGGACTTGTGTACTTGCCATGTACCACCCTCACTTTGTTTTACTCCATCAAAATGTATACACTTTGGTAAGATCCCCGGTTTTACATCTTACAATCCGAACAAAATACCCATAAAAACCTTCAGACACATATATTTAGTACATAACAAAACGCACAATAATATGCCATATGCCACTCTCTGCGTCTCATCTTACACAAATACTTGGAGGAGTGCTAAAGATTAAATAGTTCAGCAGCGAGAGACCCTACGCTGTACTAACGTTTACTCTGCAGGCTGTAATCTTCATGCATACAAATATCTATACATATGTACAAATTCCGGTGTGTTGTAGCAGTAAATTTGATACATATGTAATATACACATGTATGTACATCTATATACAGCAAAACATACATTTTCTGATTTTATTCGCAGGTTTCTATATATAGTTATATATTCCACAACAGTATTCTCGGGTATCGACATACACATCAAGCATGTTAGAGGACAGGACACACATTTTAGACACAAAATTGCACCGTAAGATATAATTATCTAGGATCTGATATACATGATGAGAGAAAAAAGCAGCAGCAGGTACTTTGCTTTTTGTGTTTTCATCGGATCAACATTATTGTCAAAGTTGACTGACTTGGTTCTTGTCACTTATGTTGTCATTTGTCATTTGAAATGCGAGTATCTCAAAAACTGGGTCTTTTTACGCTGAAGAGTGCACAAAACTCCTGATGAGGTGATGAGAACCACCTTTATTTATTTGCTTTATACCTCCACAAACTCGCACAAAGCTCAACATTATGTCCTACTCAATTACCTAATCAAACCTAAGCAACTAAAGACACTTCTTTTATTTTCCCCATTGTTTTACTTTGAATTTCATCAACACTAACGCTCCTTAGTAGAACAAATACACTCTGTTCTTTTCAGAAAGATGTGGGAGATGGTCTATTCAACAGACGGGCAAATTAGACTGACAATCGATCCTCCGAACCCCCACTCTTTTCCTAATTATTCTTATCATTCCAATGCAAATGCATTTCAAATATGTATCCAGTCTTCTCTTTCGTGTCTAATTTTATCCTCTGTTTTTACTTTTTCAGAGGTGTTGCTATCACTGATGATGAGCTTGTTGCTAAGCAGTCAGAAAAGGTCAAAAAGTTCGTGATTTTAGTCTAAAAAAGCGTTAATGTCTTTCTGGCAGCGAGGCAGTTGACAGTAGCATTTTTTCTATGTGGTCTTCTGTGACAGACTTTGCACAAAAAGCCTGCAAATAATTATAGCAGGTTGCACTGGCAAGTCACCCTTAAAATAAAGCATAAACCTACGTACATTCCGGGTACTGATATATAGTGGAGGATGAATGTTTAGTTTAAACAAGCTATTTTTGTGGTGATAATTGAGAAGGATGTGTATTTGTATGCATTTTACATATTTCACTCTAAAACACTCTGATTGTTTATTCCAATCACAATCTAAGCTATCACAAATATAATTGCATTCATTGGTCCCTCTCCTTATTTAAGTTATTTTACAATCATAATTTATCAAAAAGGTTTATACTGATCGTGAGTGATACAGATTATTACAATGAGTTATGAAGTATGTACTTGGAAACACTTCCTCCTTTTCTTGTGGATCAAAAATAAATTAATGTATGTACATGATATTTTCAGTGCGTTTATAACATGTCCTGTGTGTCATTTACTTCGTTATCAAAAGCGGAACCAACTGTGAAATATCGAAATGAAATAAAAAGGATTGCTACTGAAAATAATTTAGTTATGTACATAGACTCCTATGCGGAAGGTTGCACATATAGTCGCTTCATATTCAATTATTTGGCGAAATATTAATTTTAGCATCAGTTTTTCATATTGTCGATACCGATAAAGGGCATAACAAGATTCGTCAAGGTGGATAGTGTATAAATAACACTCAGTAACATTATCAGATGCATAAATAACTATTAGTATGATTAATTACTAAACATCATAGAGACAAGTCACAATAAAAGTTACACGCATTCCAGTCTAGAAATACAAAAGGCGGGCTATTTTTATTGAAGAATGATACACGAGGTACATGATTATTAGCACAATGTACTTATTAAGTTGAAATCTTATATACAACATGTTTCGGAGGATGATGTAAACAGTTGTTGTTACTCTACTAGTGCAGAGGTAACTTTGCTAAGAAGCCATACCGAATAAGGCCACGTCTGCTCCAAGAAGTTTAGATATAATTTCTGTGGACTTGAGCTGGTTCATTTTCGTATCTTAAGCGACTATATACACGACATGAAGTACAAGTATACAAATACATACAAACACTGCTGTTCTTACACTGAAAGCAAGAGTAATTTCCCCCATCATACAGCATTTAGGTTTTAGCGTAACCTTGCCAACCTACACTGATTCGCAAATTATCCTGTAAATGATATTTCCTATATGCAAATTCTTCGCCCATTCCATTAAGTCAGCTATGAATGAAATAATCAACAAGCGGATGATTATTACGTACGCCTATATAGCTTTTTTAGTTATAGAGTAATTATTATTCTGCTGTGTTACCCGGTGCAACTACAACAATGGTTCGCGCCGTTAAGCTAGTGTCACATTGTAGCGATTAGTTTTTAAGCTGCAGTAACGTTGTGTTATAGACATATCATTATGAACATCATTTTGAATTAAGAGCGAAACGCCCACGGACTTTAGGTATGTAGACAATGACTATACGTACTGAGATGAGAGGCTTTGACTGATTAAAATGCTATAGAGATTCGGAAAAAAGTTCCCTCCTGCAAGCATAAAAACTATATGGAATGCCCACGCATCTTCACGATTGTCATTGACATTTTCATAACGCTTGAGGAAATGTGATAACTAAAGAAATTAAACGTAATTGGTCAATACAGGAGTACACGAGGCTCTAATAGGCAGAGCTATTCGCAAATGATTGTAGCTCATTACTGTCGAGCGAATAGAGGGAAGAAGGGCGATTAGTCAAGTATTGTGTTTCCTGTCTGATGATAGACTTTGTAACAGCTCCGGAGAATGAAATTGTTGTAAGTGAAATTGATAAAATAATTTGAAACATGTGATTCACGATTGTTTCAACGCAAATATCTTGTCAATTACCACAAGATGAGCCTGCGAGAGGGTGAAAGGTGGATGGCAAAAAGTTGTTCATATATATAATATGTAAGAACGTAAGAAGTGTTCTAGTTGTTGTTGTGTTTTAGCATACCCAACATACCCCCACAGTCCCAGAGGTTTGATACTGTGCATATCCTCATCTCCTGTGAAAAGCATTAAGACGATGCCTGTTTGTGTGTAGGATGTAAAAGTAGCCTATCCATACAAGGACCTAATGGGTGGACTTGTAAACCTGTAAAACTGTTCCTCATGCTCTGTTCCTATGTGTGCAGTAATGCATCGCCATAGAGGCAAATTTTCGGGAGGAGTATTTTTTTAGCATACAAAAGCTTGAAAGAGCCGAATTATTTTCATTCATATAGATGACGATGGTGAGAGGTCGACAGGATGGAAGAACGCGTGGAACATCCCCATGATAATGTCCATCCATTCTTTCTTTCTCAATGCTCGCATGCAGGGGCTGCGAATAATTGTGGCAAAAAACAACCCTTAGTCAGCCCACCTCTTTTTCCCGTTTAGGATAAAACCTAATTAAAATATTTACCGTAAACTATGAGTCATGCACAGAAATAAGAGAATCAGAAAGAGAGCGATAGACACGAGGTTGAATAGAATAAAAAATGCATGTATACATGTGTGCACTCCTTAATGGAGACTCTTTGATAGTTTTCTCTCAGACTTTTATTTTCTTTTCCGACATATACTATACTTCATGAATTGCTGTGATCCTCGTTGTAGTCAATAATCGAGAGATGATATAGTTAAGCTGGAGCCCATTGTGTGCGGTAGACACTTTGGAGATGATTTTGAACTATATGACATTTTTGCGTTGGTTGAGATGATCATTCATTGACACAGAGGAGCAGGGATGACCACTCGATCATCTGCTTAAGGAAAGCATTTGCACATGGACTACACGATCCATCACAACAAACTTTGACATCCACCGATAATAATTTGGGTACAAAGTTGAAATCTTGCATTTCAATAGCTGGGTGCAACAACATATTTCCTCTTTAGAGTTTGGTGGAGTAACCACAGTAATTACGAGCGGAACGCTTGATTTCCTATTGAAAATGGAGTGATGGCCCAGAGCGTTAAGTCTATATACTCACCTGCGGAGCTGACCATTTACAGAGGTTTAAGTAGTGATTTGTGCAAAGGTCAACAGACATATGAGGGATGCTTCTATACGCCCACTAAAAATCTTCTATCTCACCAACAACGCCAAGTACCAAACCAAGAAGAGACCAACAACAAGACGCAACTCATTCCATGGCAGGCTGCTCTGGAGTTACATATCTCTCTGCTGGTCCTTTTGCTTAACAAATGGTCGCTTCACATGCATCTTCTTTACCTCTGTGAAGAGATAAAGTACACGTACAGCACAATGTTCTCTGTCCAAAATCATCAACTTCATACAATTATTCGTGTACAAAAAACTTGTATAGTTATGTTTATTTAAACTGTTCGTGGATTATGCTACACATAATAGCCGTCCGTATCAAAAGACTATTCAATGCTTAAGTCTTTATAACCATCACACTGTAAGGCCCTCCAAGTTTCAAGTATGTATGTTCTCCAGCATTTTAGTTGATACGCTTTATATGAATAATTCTAGAGGTGATGGAGAGAATTAACACAAAGTAATTCACAAAAAGAAAACAGCTTTTCTGGATGTTGCATACTGCTAACTTCAAGATTTTCACAGAAATAATTTAGAAAATAGCCATTCAAATTAAACCGCCTCCAGGCTTTAAGAACTTGCTTTACTCAGCTCTACACTTACAAATATGGACTTTTCAAACTTACCGATCTTATTTTAGGAATGGTAGATAGGCATAATTGTGGGAGCTTGCGGCTTGCACAACCTCTTGTCATCAGTTGATTCTACATGATTATTATATCAATATGTACGAATTGCAGATACAAATCCCTGCAGAAGGTGCTTAGTGTACTTGCTACAGTTCTCTCCAATAGCTATCCACGTTCGTTGTTGCAGGCATGCTTCCCATCATAATGTGGACGATGAGCGTATACCTGAAGATGCTTCAAAGTCTTCCGGAGGAATTACATTAGCGCCTTAAATGCCTTATCGAAGCTACTAAAGAAATGAGTAGTGTAATGATCTGGACATAAAAGGCTTCATTTTCAGAGCTCTTTACTCGCTCATAAATTTGAAGGTAAGGAAACGTTTCAGTTTTGTACGGATTCCATAAACGGTGTAGTACAAATATTTCTCTACGCGCATGTATGCAGTATATGACTTGCATATTTAAAGGAAAATGTGATTTTCTGACTAAATTGTGTACTACCACAGTTATACATTTAGCATCTCTCAATTAATTAAGGTGCTTGGGAATGAGCTACAAGGGCTGAAGGAAACTTGTTTTATGCGACGACAGACTTGAAGACACAAGGTGAATAGCATGCTTCCAGTCTTCTGGGATGCAGCTCTTCTAGATACACAAGGCATTGTAAATTAAAAACAGCCATATTGCATATTAAAAAGAAAAATATAATGTTTACGAGTTTTATACATATCATTATCTTCTTGTCACCTGAAAAGAACCAACCACCTCCAAGTATTGTGTATGCTGATACAATTTATACATGCATAACCCAACGTTGGATTAGTCATTGTGGCACGCATGAAAACTTGGAGTGGATATTTTCTACTAGCAAATATAGGTAAATGTAGCAATAAAGTATAAAACTGTACGAACGAGAACCATAATAAATAGGTATACTAGTAGCGGTTTCATGGGCTATTCAGGATGAAAGATAAAAAAAATTTTGGAACCGTACTCAGCCCATTCGAGTCAAAAGAAGCATGTGGGGGAGATGTATGCAACATTAAAGAATGATTTGTACAATAATTTTTAGGTCTCACTTCGTGCTACTTGGAGATATATTCATTGCAAACTTACGATGATGATGATTAAATGAAGAGTCTGATCTGAAAAGGGGTAAAAATAGGCACATATTTTTTGTCCCCTTCCGTATTTTGGGTGAAATCCTCTCTACATAACTGTCTTTTTTATATTATCCTTCATTCCAAAAAATATATGAGCAAAACTTTTAGGAAAACAACGTAGGAATGTTCCTTCGTTTGAATACTGAAAGGGCTTCCAACATAAGAACAAGTGCTACTTAAAAGATTGTATTAATGGAAACTAAACTTGTCTTAACAGTTTCTATCAAGTATGTCCTTTCAGTTTAGCAACAACTTTGAACTAATATCTAGTATAAACCTGAAAATGCAATTCCGATGTCTTTCTCTGCTTATGTTGCTATAGTATACTATTTATGTGCATTGAGTAGCAAAACAGTTAAGTCGCATATTATATGAAACTTCGGTGCACTTGAAGTAAACAATATTATTGTATTTATAAAGACTGGAAGTTTCATTGAGAGTACTCAAAAGTATAGGCAAAGGTTGGGTATAGTAATTTGTAAATACATACAAGTTGCTTCAGATGAGCTCATTATTCAATGCAGAACGAAAAATATTAGTAGGTTGAACATACTAAATATTGTAATGATGCCAAGATAACTATATAAGAACAATGCTAACTACCTAATCAGATGAAAACTTATCACTGGTTTCTATCAATAAACTGGCTGCTTAACCACTGACATCGTTGTACTTTAGCACAACATGAAAATTACAACAAATGGCTATAATTTCCACAAAATAATATTTTACGTCTTATTGCAGTGGATCCTGAATGTGATTTTACGCGAAAGCTGGAAAAAGCTAGGATAAAAACAATTAAAATCTATATGAATGATCATCTAATAAGATCGCATTATCTGTATTATTTTATTGACAATTTTTAAATTTAAGACAAATGGCGTGCTAATTTTAGATTTCTTAGATCGAAGAATTTATTTATGATCACATCACCTATCTGAATTGCTTTAATTGTTGGACATGATCCAAGAAGATCATTAAATAAATATGGATCAATTAAATCAGTAAATTTATACTTTATATAAAGCTATCAGTAATTAATTGCTGTTATAAAACATGCCGGCGTAACTGACAATGATAGTGCTTTTTGTGTGTTCTCTTAGAAGCAACACTTAAAAAATAAACGCTTGCTCTGCATTTCAGAGAATGAGAGTAAATAAAGGATCTGCACTAACTATCCAAGAATTATAGCAACAAGAACGTAGGAAGGCAACAGTGTAGGTTGATAATTTCAAGAGTCAAACTTTCTTGCCTTTTATATTATAAACCTAAATAAACCTCTTTCAAATTGTTGTGCATCTCGAGTAACGAAACATTGTTGTGGCATACGAATTTTTTTCTATTACATGCAATAAGGCTATACTGACAGAGTGAGTTCCAAAGTAAATAGTGTTTCAGATTTGAAATTGCCATGTCAGAAATAATTTACGGTCCTCTCAATAGTCATTACACTCAATTGTATTAGTCTTGCTTTTGGTTACGGATCCACTATGCAATCAAGGCAGAAGGTTCTCGTAATGCACTGGGCTGGAGTAGGCGGGAAATAAGCACTGGCATGTTATGCACTTGAGATAACTTTATCATCAACTTTGCTACTTGAACTTCGCGTTGTATCTACAAACCTTTCCATACCCATAATTATACAATGTATATACATATACTTGTTGGTTACTACCTTTTATACAAGCTTATGTATAAGCTTATTCTATTACTATTACCAGTAAACTTTTCATCACAACAGTGGAAATTAAGTTATAATACTACCATAGTTTTCCATCGGTGTAGAATGACTATGATACTACTCATTCATTCTTTCATCCCAGAGCTTTCACCATTTTGATAAACTGCATCATATGCCTGTAGTCAGTAGCATATGACAAAAGAAGCCCATTCTTGACGTGATGTTATAATCAACAAGAATTCATCAGTGGTGTAGAATGCACTCATATAGACTATACATTCCAACAAATAAGTTTTTATTTTTGCTACATGTTTGTGCACTCTGCTTTTGAAAGATAGTTTGGAATAATTGTATACTTACAATTAGCTTATGTATAGTATGTATTTGTAGTATACTTATAGTACATAATGTACTTTTGTTCAGTATTATTCAACAAGTGTTGGGCCACCCATTTATAGTTTTTTCGAGCTTTCCTGTTTGGGCTTTCATTTTCCGTTCCATCATGTGTATAGTCTACATAATATGTAAAAAAAAATTCCTGTCCTTGGAAAATGGCGGGATAACTTATTGGTAATCCTATGCTTTTATAACAACTATTAAACAAGGTAGCCCCACATCTACAGGATCAAGTGTTGAAGGTGTGAGTAATACCATTTTAAACAAGTATTTGCATTATTTTACGTCGTACGCTGGGAATTAATTTACCTTTGCAAGTCATTCATCCAAAAAGAAGCCCTAGATAGATACATCTCTATATCTCTCTAGCTATACTTTTTTCAGGTGTAAACGAGAAAAGGTAAACGCGCGGAGATGAGGAGACGACTGAAAAAGCAGGTAGTATACACAGCGTGTAGCAACTTATTTGCATCAGCGAGTTACTTTGAAATCAACGCAACGAATTGCGTGCAGTCACACCATACATGCGTGGGAAGGAGACAGTCGTGAAAACAGTCAGATAGAAACAGTCTATTTTCTGATTTTTCTCCCATTTACGTCAATAGAATTATTTATTGAGAGAACATTTTTCTAACTTGCTGGTAAATTGTGGCTGTACGGACTTTGCATACCCGAAACAAGATGCTTTACTGGCTTTGAAAAGACCTAATAATCTCTTCCGTCATTCCATGGTAGGTATCCATACCTTCTGGTTTACAAACATGCGTGTGCATATGCTTAATCTGTCCGCCCACGTGAAAGTACAAAGACATTGATATCCTGATCTTGAACTAATGTTACCTGTGATTTTGGATACTTTCATGAGGGATAGGCAACATTTTAGTTTTGGTTATTTCATCTTCATTAGCTTATATTTTTTACTAAACACAAAGCTGAAGCCGTCCTTCATAATAACATGTTTACAATGGTTAATGTTTTCCAACCTACTGGTGAGTCTTTTTAATATTTTAAGGTTTAACTTGTTAGGTTTTCACTGATTAGTTAAAACGTCCGTTTATTCAAAAAGGAAGTTTAAATTTACGTTAGTAAATTGACAGCACAGCACATATTTGCATACAAAATAGTGTATAATTTATTCTCTAATATTATTTATCTCTATTCTTATTCTCTAATATTATATCGTAATTATTTATACATATATTATTACTTTTTATATCAAAATATTAAAAAAAATGCCATTAAAATTAAACATTCAGGTGAGCTACATAGAAGGAATGAAATCACTTTTATAATATTACTGAAGTAAATTATTAAATACAAGCATTCATTTAATATAGTTAATATATGATTAATTATTATGCATAAATTATAGTTCCTACTGTGTTGAATCTAATTTATTGTGTAGAATCATATTGAATCCTCAAAAATGCTTAAAATAAAGCTTTCCCCAATAACAGAAACGTTTGCGTTACAATGTTTTACATCAGAAATAGCCACAAATGGCGTCAGTCAATCGTCATTCTTATCTTTGCTATAGTATACAAACCTTATAGATTCAATATTTACACGATCTTCCTATGTACATAGTATAGTCACAGAGCAAACTAAATAAACGACACATTCAATTTTTACTCGAATTGCGTTTCATAAATTCATTACATTCTAGTTTTTTGTGAGTATCACCTGCCTGGAAGTTGCGACATATGCATGCAATCATAATAATAATGAATGAACGTTATAATCGATGACGTCGATGAGTACATGGGGAAAACAATATTTGCTTGTGCATCAGCATGTTTTCTTCGAAACTGTCCTGGTGAGATGAAAGTAGCTACGCAAATTTCTTTTAATTTACCGTGAATTTTTTTATTCTTTTACAAAGGAGCTAATTTTGTCTTTTTAATCATTACCAAGGAAAGGATAATGTTTCAAGGTACAAAACTTTTCTTCCTAGTATATTGCGACGTTTGTCAAGACCTCTCCATTTAATACTTTTGCTACTGGTTATTGTACAATAATCTAATAAAAATAGAAGCTTTCATAACTTCACACAAGTAAATGAAGTCAAGCCTGTAATGAATGAGTTCATTCAAAAAAATAACTTGTAATAAAGCAATTCAAAAAACCAAAGTTCTTCTGGCATGTTTTGTGTCTTATAACCGCCAGATAAGGTTCGGCGTTCCGGAGTTGGCGCTATACATATGTTCGTCCCAAGCTTTGACTGTCATTCGTGCGGTCAGCGTGGGTTGTCACACATAAATTTAGAGTTTTAGCAAGTTTGTGAATGTTTTTTCAATAACACACGGCAACTTGCATGCTGATTTGTATAAAATCCTTTACAAAATTAGAAGCTCTTCAAGTTCCAAAACAATCTTCAACTTTTAACTCAAAGATAACCTGATTAATTAAATTATAAAAGTTATGAAACGTAACCAAATATTACATATGCTATTATCACTTGAATGGCTGTAAATGCTATTGATGCTACTATACTTATTCATCATAATTGCATAGAGCACACAAACAGGACAATACAGATAACAGTAATATAATTAATAATTCGTACTCTTATATGTAAAAACCACATTATACATACAATTGGAGCTATATGCATAGTTTACGATTACATCATGCCTATGCACATATATAATTGTGGTCACAACCTTACATTAATTAAAGGAACTCATAACTCCCTGTTGTGGGTAGAAAAGATACACTCCCTGGAACTTGAACTAGTTTGCACTCGATGACACTATAAATATATATACATACAAGCTTCCGGTAAATACTAAGTACTACTGATAAATTAGAAGCACAGTAAAAGCGTGAGCAATTCACTTTTTAACCTCCAGTGTTTAGAATTTATGTTTAGGTAAATATTAATATTTGAAATATACGATTGTATTCTTTTAAATTAAGTAGAAAAAATTGGGATACATTATATCAACATTAAAAAATATATTGCCGAATCGAAGCTGCCCAAATGGTACTTCTGATTTCATTGGTAATAACATTGAATCATAAAATTCAGCAATTCGCATAGTAATAATGGAGCCGACTCCCGATGAGAATCGGGTGGGAAATTTACAAACAATACAAACAAGTCAGTTCGACAATGGACAAGATGAAAAATTGGGATATCAACATACATTAGTAAGCTGAAAATTATACTAACTTACCTAATATAAGTACACCCATGTATATAGGTTCATTTATTAATTATTGTATTTTAGATGTATGGAAAATACACTCAAGACCTTTCAGCATTTGCACGTAAACAAGCCCAAATCATAAGCTTAGAGGGTAGCCGAGAATCATTTTTAGCTCTTCATCCGAAAAAGGCAAAGAAAAAATCCAAACTCATAGCTGTATTACCTCATCATCTAAGATCAGCGTGCAGTAAATGTGTTTTAAGTTTCGGAGAAAATTGGGTGTATGTATTCCTGGTTACACTGGGCATTACAATGGCAATTATAAGCTTTATCATGGACTGGGGAATAAATAGTTGCCTTTCAGGTATTCCTAATTTAATGTTAACAAGTATATTACTACACTATAAACAGGATATGTATATTTGTGAGCATTCCGTTTTATTAAATGGAATATTGCATATGAATAATAGTAATGGATATACTCTAATATTTTATACATCCAGTTAGAAACTCGATGTTCACAAGCTTAGATTATCACGTTGCTCTTCAATATTTCGCCTGGACGATTGTTCCTGTTGTATTGGTCTTGTTTTCGGCTGGCTTGGTGCATGTGGTTGCTCCACAAGCGATTGGTATTTCATTTTTAAACTCTTTTAGACAAAAAACGAAAGTAATATCGTAATGTATGTTGAAACGTTTTCACCATATCGCAAATATATATTTAAAGCAAGTCCCTTTGATTCACCTTAGGTTCAGGCATCCCGGAAATGAAGGCCGTACTTAGGGGAACCATACTCACAGACTATCTGACCTTTCGTACTCTTTTTGCTAAAGTCATAGGCTTGGTGGCCTCCCTGGGAAGCGGAATGCCCCTCGGAAAGGAAGTAAGGAGGAAAATACAATTTCCGTAAAAATAGATTTGTTCGATTCAATCGTTGCCATAAGCATATGTACAGTTAATAAATGTTATGGTAAAGGTTTATATCTGGAAATGATTTCATCCAGGGTCCTTTTGTACACATTGCATCCATTGTGGCTACACAACTTGCAAAACTTAGAATATTCAAGCGTATCTCTGAGCGTCAGTCAAAAGGGACGGAGATGCTGGCTGCTGCTTGTGCCGTAGGTGTTGCATGCTGTTTTGCTGCTCCTGTTGGTGGAGTTTTAATGAGCATTGAAGTCACAAGTGAATATTTTGCCGTACGAGATTATTGGAGAGGATTTTTCGCAGCTGCTTTTGGTGCTACATTTTTTCGGCTCCTAGCTGTGTGGTTTCAAGGACATGGTACTACAGATTTTCACTGTCAAATTTAATATTATCTGTAGTTTTGCAGGTCCTCTGGGATTTCTTAAGTCTAGTAGTTATTGTTGGGAAAAACACAATACAACTACACAAATACACAAATTAAATACAACGGATATGCCAATTTTGACAAATTATCATTTTGACTTATTATATTTATACGATCCGCAGAAAGTGTACCATAAGGATTAATACAAACAATGACCTACATCATAATTGTGCATTGTTGATATATTGTACATAAAAATAATGTATCGTTTATTTATTAATATTGAAAGTAACAGTGTACTTGTATTAATCTACTCTTTAGAAACGCTGAAGCCAGTATTTAGGACGTACTTAGGAAATGACATTCCTTACGATCCTCAAGAATTAATTGCTTTTGCATTTATTGGGTGACTTGAATATTTTATACTCACTAATTTTCAACATTTTGCTACATATTTTGTGTACGTCAGAGCCTTGAATTGCCATAAATAAAATACGGACTTTATTGTTATAATACAATGCTTGTGTTCATATCAGCTGCGAAATGAAGCGCTTGACTATTACATTTAGCAAAATATTAAGATAAATGACTTGAAAAAGATTATGATAGGTATTTTTGGCTTTAGGATGGTTTCAGGGCTTCTTGGAGCAGCCTTTGTTTACTTCCACCGCGCCTATGTATTGTGGATGCGGGGCAATAAGAAACTGAGTTCATTTCTGCAGAAAAAGCTAGTCTATAAATTGTTTCCTCTGAAAATAATCATACCTATCACTGTAGAATTCTGAATGAAGTTATATTGTTTTGTTTATTGCTTTGGTTGCAGTCGATTCATATACCCAGTAATTATTTCTTGGTTCATTGCTTCTGCAACTTTTCCCATCGGGTTTGGACAGTTTATTGCAGGAAGTTTGAATACACACGATCAGGTATGAGTATTCTTAAATGACAATCGACGTGGCTGTTTCAATGATAAACAAATATGTGTGTATGATTCCTTCATTAGGTGATAACTCTATTTTCCAACTTTTCCTGGACAAGTAACGTCACTGAGAACGAGAAGACTGTAATCAAATACTGGCTGAATCCTTATACTGGCGTACTCTTGAACCTTTCCCTGTACGTAGTAACTACGGTAAATCAAGTTTTATGAAATTTCAAATAATAAAAAATATATTGGCAATGCAAATAAACCCTAGTGGTATTAGTACGCTCACATAAATGTTGGTGTAGCTTTCTGGAGTTTGTAGTTTACTGTTTTTTCAGTTTGCGTTTTCACTGATCGCATCCACATTGCCAGTACCGTCAGGTAATTTTGTTCCAATGTTCAAAATGGGAGCAGCGGTTGGTAGACTATTCGGCGAAGTGCTCCTCATCTGCTTTCCAAAAGGGTTCTCATTTTCTGGAGAACATTGGAATATTATTCCAGGTGACTGAAACAAATACAGGCCATGCTAATGCTAAACCATCACAAGGGATGAGGATTAATAAAGAATGTAACCTGCATATTTTAGGAGGGTACGCTGTTGTTGGGGCAGCTGCGGTTGCTGGAGCGGTTACCAGAACCATATCTGTTTGTGTGATTGTTGCTGAGATGACAGGACAAATAACTTACATCTTACCGGTCATATTGGCTGTGCTAATTGCTAATGCCGTTGCCGGTCTTATGCAGCCGTCGATTTTTGATTCCATAGCCGTGATAAAAAAGCTGCCTTATGTTCCTGATTTCATCCCATCTGGAGCAGGTTATCAAGTTCATCCATTCGTTATCCATCATTTGATTTTATTTGGCAAATTAACATGGTCATTATTTTATATTTATTATTTTACTCAATAGCTGAGGCATACAATGTACTAGTTAAGGACTTCATGGTGGTAAATGTCACCTGTGTTTGGCACGGAATGAGCTATAAAGAACTACAAGAAATTTTGAGAGGCCACAGTACTTTCGGGTCATTTCCCCTAGTTGATAATCAAAGTACAAAAATCCTATTAGGCTCCATTGATAGACCTTATTTGGAGAAGGTAAATACGTCCACAAATTGTAGAACATGTTACAGCATATGTCTACACGACCCAACACGATATCTCTATATAAAATATCTGTTTTACCTTCCCATTCAAATGTTGTGCTATAATTAAATTAAATGTTCTGACAACTCAAAATGCCGATCTATTAAAGGTCATTCAAAAACAAATTGGTCGAGACAGAAAGAGTCGCATCACTGCCTCTAAATACCCCTTCCCTCGGAGTAAATACTTCGACAGTAAATTGATTTCGACTTCTGAAAGCACTATTGCTACTACGGGGACTCACCCCAACCGCTTTGAAGTTACGGCCGTAGACGTAAGTACACACACAAGTCTCTGTGAGGAGTGAGCATTAATAACTACTGGATAACTTGTATGACTTCAAAGGCATAAACTAAAGTTTTTATCAATTTCCAAAATATAGCTAACTGCACCAGGAGTCAAAGCAACCAGCCATGCATCAGTGCCCAAAAGATCTATACTCAAGAAAACACTTTCTCTGAATGATAAGTATTTAAATGCCGAGTTTAATATCTGTCCGGCCTCCTACGAAACCGTGACGGGAGTAGAGTCTGAAAGAAGGGCAGAGATTCCTTCAGTATTTAAAAAATCCTGTCGATTTTCCTTCGAAAGTGGTTCCAATACTTTACCGAGAAAGTGCGTTCAATTGGTATGATTAGCATGGTCGTTTCTTGAATCTCATTATATCAACAGTATTAGTTTTAAGTTGAAAAAATAATTTGTTTGTAAATATGTGTATCCACTTTTTTGAGAATACTTGTATCTACATTTGTTTGCAAATCCTTGTACCTACATTTTTTGTAAATACTTGTATCCACATATTTGTAAATATCTTTATCCACGGGGAAAATTATTTTTATGTTTGTAAAGCCCAGGGAACGCGTCATTGACATGCCCGAAGAATATCAGAACGCATGGGAGGAAGTGGAATTAGACCAAGTCGTAGACTTCAGTAGATGTCCCGTGGATCCTTTACCCATACAACTTGTAGAGCAAACATCTCTTTTGAAAGTTCACTCATTGTTTTCACTTTTGAGAATCCATCGGGCGTATGTTACTTCCGCTGGTAGATTGACTGGTGTTGTTTCTATGCGCGAGGTACAATATCACAGAAAATATTTCCCATTCATTTTTTAATTAATTTGATTCTCATATTTGTAAATAATTTTTAAAAAAAATTAAAATCTAAAAATATTTAAATTTTTAGCTTCGAGAGGCAATTGAAGAATGTAACGCTGGGACCTTTGTTTCTGCAAATGCGGATGATCACAGTCAGTGATGCTCAATGTAATTTATTTGTATTAATTATTTGTACTGAAGTATTTACAGGCTCCTGTTGCAAATATTTACATGTGAAAATAAATGTATGTAAATGAAAGCTGTTTAGTAATTATCCGCTACATATTAACCCTTCGTAATAAGTGTCACAGTTATGAAGCAAAATATCCATAAAAATCATTAACTGGAATAGTGTCTGCAATTTAATATGATAGGTTCGCAGGTATGAAAATTGTACTCTAACGGCACCTAACGTTTAGCAGGGCTTTCTTTTGTTCCCTGACATTTGTGTAGAAACTTCAGGCACAAATGCATTGTAACAAGTCGTAAGCCCACGCACTTGCAAGTAGTCCAAATGAAATAAAATTTCACAACACTGGTATACTTTTTCAGGGTCAGGTCAAGGGTCACAACAATGATACTTCGAAGGTCTTTTCGTCATTTGTGTAACAGGACATCACAAATGCATTAGACTATATACAACCACAAATTATCATAATGTATACTAAAAACTTATAATTAATGTATTAAAACTAAATAATTAGTAAAAATAACATTAATTCGTTAAACAACTGCATTATTAATCCATAACAATACTAAAACATGGTCCAATCAAGACTATAATGTTGGTGTCCCGTCATGGCCATTAATGACTAAAAGTTTAAGCATAAATGTGCTTATCGCTTGATTTAGTGAATATCACTAAAATTACAATAATTAATAATATGATCAAATAATGATATCATTAAGCCCCATTATACATTATGTTAATAAAAGACACTTTGACAGTGCTGAAAATCTTTAAAAAATATAATGCTATAAAAGGTTATAAAGATTGTGACATTTTGCCTAATTTCAACTAAATTAGTTCCATTGATAGATAACCAATATTAATGGAATAAAATAATATTATATCCATGTAGATTGTAGATGCTATAGGTAATTAAATAACAAACAAATAAATATATTAAATTTTAAATAACACGAATTTAATAAATAATGAATTAAATTTGATACAAAATAAACAAAAATATTATTATCAATTAAATAATATTTTGTGTATGTTTTCTATGTAAATAAACCAATTTAAGCCAAGCAGTTGGCGTTAAAAATCAATTCACACCCACGCTTGTGACAAACGTTTGAAAGCATGAAATTGTTTTGACAAAGAGTTAAAGAGTTTTGCCATTGATTTCTCTCGGTAAATTCCCACTCAACATCTTTATTTACGCAGAATAATTCCAGCACGAAGGTCCATTGGTGCGCATTTTGGTCTTGCGGCTGGTTCGAATTTCATTCGTTTGTTTACATACACAACAACAGAACACTGAGCTTTTGAGCTTTTATTCGTGTTTTGTTCAATTAACAAGTTTGTTTATTAAGCTCTGTGAGCTTATTATAATTAAATTTAATAGAAAAATTGAGTGGAATTAATAACAATATTACATTGTGATTGTAAGTCTGCAAAAAGAAGTGAGCGTGCATTATTTATAGAATTGCAGGTAATTTAAGCAATTATTCAATATTTTGAGCGAGTTTATATTTATTAGATACGTTCATTGTTTGCATTGTAAATGCGATTTAATTTTACGAGCACTCAACGCAATTAATGAGCAAAGCTACAAAATAATACAAATTAAGTATGGAATAATACAAATTAAGTATGAAATAATACAAATTAAATACAAAATAATACAAATTAAATACAAAATAATACAAATTAAATACAAAATAATACAAATTAAGTATGAAATAATACAAATTGAATACAAAATAATACAAATTGAATACAAAATAATACAAATTGAATACAAAATAATACAAAGTAAATTTACGTGCAGGTTTTAGAATAAAGTTTTATGATGTGAGCAATATGTAATTTATAGCATTGTTCTATAGTGCGAAAGTATTAAATAATTAAGTATAATAAATATATGAAACAATAAGTGAACAATATGTAATAATAAGTATATGAAACAAATGTTTGGATGTTAATATGGGTGCGCACCTAATATAAATAATGAAATATGCTGAAGATGATTGGTTTTAAAAGCATTTGTATACCCATATAGATCCCTGCGTTGTTACCTGGTTGCCGTTTCAGAGCTGTAGCTTAATGATCTTGATATTGATGACAAATATAAAGTGATAGACTTCCTGGATTTGGTCGAATTAAATGGAACAGTCTCTCTTAAATAAGGTAATTGTTTTATAACTAGATTTCGAGCTTCGAAATTTTTAACGATGTCAAATCAGACTGGTACGTGGAAAAAATTGCAGTTAATTTTGTGTTCTATTGCAGGCTCATCAAGCAGGTAGAAAAGCTGTAAAATTATCAAGACAAGGTTTGTATGGGGAATCAGCGTTGTATCACACCGAAGCGGCAAAACTTTTACAACAATTAGAATCCGCAATTTCTGGAGAATCGCTCGTCAGCCGTTCTTTGAGTGAACAGTGTAAATACCACCAGCGACAGGCAGAAATAGTCAAGAAAATCAGGTGTGTTAAGGATAATAATATCAAGCTAGGGCTCACATTATCATGTGTTCTGTATTGTTGTTGATATGTTATTGATGTATTACATGTAATAAAATTATTATCTTCGCAACTTCTGTGTGGGGGTTCTGATAATTCTTAATATTTTTAGGGGACTTGCTGACAGGGAAGGCAATAATAGTAGGATGACTGAACCGACGGGACATGATATTTTGAAAGCGAGGCAAGAAAATTTGCCAAAACAATTGATGGATAATGCCATAAGGCGAAATTTTGAAGAATTTGATTCATTGTTGCAAATTCTTTCGGATACGAAGTCATCTCAGCTCTCAAGTGATAAAACTGCCAAAGGCCCAACGGTCGAATATATTAAATATCCCAAAAGTGATAAAGACGTTATTGAAGAATTACAGACTGTGAATTCCAATCTGAGGTCCCTCGTTAACGAGGCAAGTTTTTGATCATAGCTTAGACAGTCAAATCTCATGGTAATTCAACAATAACTGTATTTTATTTGTGCAAATAAATAGTTGTGGAACAAACTGAGGATCGTGCAAGAAGAAAAACTGGCTGTGGAAAAACGACTGGAAATGTACGAGAAAATGCCTGGTCCCAAGCCATCGAATTTCATTGCTATGATCGATGAGCTACCTGATGCTACTCCTTTACCTGAATTAGCTCCATTAGAACAGCCACCTGCTTTTGAATTTAATTAGTTTTACTTACCGACCCGAAGGTTGAAATCATGTACATGGACGAGGGACACACGATAGATATTTTTATCATTGCAATTGTATTCAAAGTATGCACATCTCGTATAATATGCATATGTTATAGCGTAGAAGTAGAAGTATGTGATATAAACTTAACAAGTAGGGTTTAATCTGGGATCGAAACCCACTAGTTGACTTTTAATGCAACCCTAATTTTACTTTTTACATATAGCTTTGAAATGAAGATATTATTAAAATAAGCTTAATTTCTGTAGTAAGATTTTCATCCATTTTGTGGTGGATTATGTAATGATATTAAAGAAATTAAGAATTTAAATTATACTATAAAATTAATGAAAGACATAACAGGGTAAGTGATTGTCGAGATGCATGTAGTCCATTTTTCATCATACTCAAATTTTAAGGTTAAGATGAAGGTTGGATCATATAGTACACCGTACTCATATGTAACAATAATTTGATAGTGAACACTGTTATCTGCAGGTCACTCGCAGCAGTGTTAACTAAATCCATCCACAATGTGCATTTGTTATTGTTTTAATTTCCAAATGCCAATAAAGTCACACCATGTATCTTAATTGAACATTCGTACAATCTCTTGTGTCGTTATTAATTCATGTTATATACCGCAATTTCACTTCACTTAAAACTTCTTTCACTATAAATGAATACCTGAACTTGAATATTTATAGTTCAGTGGTATGAGTAAGTAGATATCGTTTTGCAGTAAAGCATCATCAGTTTTTTCCAAGTTTTGATTGCATAGCTACAAAACCGCACACGGTGGTTAATATCATTTTATTTAATCAAAAAGATCCTTTTTACAATAAAAATGTCACAGTAATACCTAATAACCTAGATCACCAAACATTACAACTATAATAAAATTAACAATAGTAAGACAGTTGAGTCTACGTATATTTGTAATTCTCCAAAGGCAAAAATGCATTTACAAGGTCTTATACATATATAAGATTTATCTAGGGGCTCCGAGCCCAAGCGACATATTGCACAATAATGGAATGGGTTTATCTTACAGCTTGTTGTAATGTGAACCTAACAAAAAATTACTACAAAAACTGGCCAAGAAATACAAAAGTTATGACCACGTTAAGAAAACAATATTAAAAAATCAAAATTCTGTCTTAAGTTGATTATCTTTACCATAACTCCTATCTGGAGCAGTTTGATATTAACCAATTTTAGTGAGTTACATATTTGTTTTAAAAAACTGCGAATTAGGTCTTTTGCAAAGAACTGTAACCCTCCCATATGGAGTCGAAGGTTATATGAAAATTTCAGCTACTTTTAACATGGTCATAACTTCTTTTCATCCAGACCGATTTCAATAATTAAACTATACTTATGCTAGATCCACACAGTAACCTGTCAGATATTGCTACGTTGCATTATTGTGCGATGAGCATTTGTACTTAGAGCTCCTGGACAAACATCATGCAAGACCCCGTATATATAATATTGTACAAAACCCAAATCCTACAACGATTTAACGATAAATTTTATTTGGGGCACATAAACCAAACGGCATGTTTCCATTACTTCGATAAAAATGGAAATGGGAATCCAACACTCAAGTATTTTAAACAAACAGCGAGTTAGCCAATGTCTATGAGGAAAGGAAGCCTCAGTACTTTTTTTGCAAGATGAACCGTCAGCAAACTAACAACTTGTGAACACGGTGCTTTGCTAAACTTCATGATTGGACGAAATGCTAAACAATATTGAAAATTTCTAATAAATTGACGACATATCGCTAGTCGCTTTACAGGAGTCTCGTAAGTCGTAACTGCCAAGGCATACATTTACAGCAGCACACCTCACTGATCTCATTAAACATCTTTTGGCGAACGACGTCTATAGGAATGTGAGCATATATGTATGTAAGTGTACGAGTAAATTACTACCTATATTATTGAGTATATAAAGGGATTTGCAAGGGAAAAAACTACAACTTCTTTGATGGTGTAAAGAGTATATATGTATATCATTCTAAGGTGCAAAAAGTGATGTGTTTGGAAACGAAACTCTATAACATTCGAGCTTATTGATACATATAAATAATTATAAATCAATAATGTGATTCTTGATACAGTGTTTTGTTGTCTTTGTGTGAATTATTACAAGGAGGAAAGGCTAGTTATTTATGTACGTACGTACTTACGACTCTTCTGGGTCTGCTAGATTTTTTAATTAGTTTGATTTTTTTTTGACGAAGTTGCTTTCTCTTGCTTACCAATGCGAATGCATATACAGCAAATTATTGACAAGACTTTGTTATAAAGACACAGGAAAAGAGATGAATTAAGAACTACTTCACTAAAGGACGATTTTTTCGTTCTTCTTCACAAGATTGTTCTTTATATTTTTTAACTTCAGCCATATACTGTCCCCAAGCATCTGTTCTTCCCTGTATCAAGTAAAACATGAATATTATCCAAGATCTTTCTCTGTGTAACGAGGTCATATAGTACTAAAGCAGGTAAGAAAAATCGAGTATTTAAGTATAATATCAAAATCACTACATAAATGAAAGGTTCTATTATTATGGTACAAAGCAGTAGTCAAAATCATTGCAACCACAACCAGACCATACAACAATAAAGTAAATTCATATCAAGCGTCTCGAGAAGCAAGTTGAGTTTATTCATCTTGAATTTCAATTCCTGACAACACAATCAAGTTGCTTTTTTCATATTGAGATAGATCACCATGCGCCTCGAGTGATATGTCAAGCCCCAAATCCAATGAATTTATTACTATATTTATACTTAATTCAGGAAGAAATAAGGAGCAAATTATTCCAGAAAAACAAACCCTGATTCTCTCTTTCATGGCTTTTCAATTTTTTTTGCTAAAACGTAAACTCGTAGAGGAACTACTATTACTTCATATTTTGTACGAAATAAATGGGATAAAACTAATTATTATAAGTAGTCTACAATTTAAGATACATGCAAAGAGAGGTAGCAGAATATCTGTATGAAAATATTATCGTGCGACCCCATGAATATAAAAAGGCAACAATAAATTCATGGATGAATTCACTACGGCTATTCATATTAATATTTTTACTACAATAACTGTGAAGGTTGGATTTACCGGTGATATATAAAAATTAGGTGGGGGGGGGAGTTTATAAGGTAAGATCCTTTATTTAATTTACATAAGTTAAAATTGTGATATCTTACTTGTGTTGAACTTCCTGTGCGGGGTTTTTTCACGATCCCTGTGGGAAGAACCTTTCCCCCTCGTCTTTTACCCACCTAGAAAGAGCTTTCAAGTTACAACCAAGCGGACTGACAGAAGGGATTCTGGCTTATTGTGTAACGCAACACTAACGAACAATAGATCTAACGGCACTTAAGACTGGTAGTCTCCTCAACGAAAACCAGTCGTGCTAATCTCAGAACAAAAACAATGAAGACAATACCATTATGGGAACAGGTTTTTTGATATCCTTTTCCTCGTCTTTCTCGTCATTAGCGGTTTCCGTTGGATCTGATCGTTTGGGCTCAGCTACTACTGCTGGTACAGGTTCTGGAGATGGTGGTTTCGGGGGAGGTAAGTAGGTGGAAGAACTCTGATCCGGGACAGGTGGCTGGCTAAATGCTACTACATTAGCCGCCGGGGCATCTAGCCTCCAAGGACTTTGTTGGTACGGAGTCCAATTATTTGCTTGGTTTGGATAGTTATTATTATTATTATTATAGCCATTATATGTTGTACTAGTCAACGCTCCTGCAGAAGCTAGAGTATTCCAGTCCGGATATGCAGTTCCGGGAGGCGGAAATCTATCGAAACCGAATCTAGGCGGCATGGGTGGTGGTGCACTTCGGTTGAAAAGAGGAGGTGGAGGGTTATGTAAGTTTGTAGGTAGCTGGCCATATGTAGGCGGGTAGGGATTTCCAGGAGGAAACGGATATCCTCGTGGACCTAACGACTGGTCAACAGGAGCACGTCTCTGATGCAAATCTTCCCTTGTTGGACGTGGTGGGTAATTTCTATAAGGTTCGCCGTAATCATACGAATTGTGATTCCCACTGCTCATTTTATCTAAAAAACGTATATAGTGATTTAAAGGCAAGCAACTAATGTTATATTCAATTCGCAGAATTAAGTCTTGCTAAATTGTAAGTACTGAACTAATTATTGCTATCAACATTGTCTTCTAAGCCTCTGGAAAGTGCTTTAATGTACGATGAACCTACATCAATCACATTCCAGGAACCTTAACCCATCATAATCTCCCGTCAAACGCCTGTCATACAATCGACCCCAGTCACACCATCTTCAACACTAATATTACTACATTACTTTGTTCCAGAAACGAGTAAATTCTTACAATTAGTTAATTATTGCGGATTACACAACAGTCAACAAGCAATCGAATGCACCAGATGACGAATACGCCCATAGGAAGATGTAGTCTGCCTTAAAGAGATAGACCCTGTTCCCGTATTTTGTTTACTTTTTACTCTCCAATATTAGTGAATAATAAATTAAATTATTGTTCAAAGTATTCGAGGTTACAAAATGTTTAATCGCTACCACTAATATAAGCTTACTTATACAAGCCTAAATTGATTGCCTGATTTGAAAGCGAATGGATATTGGCGATCAACAACAAGCCAAGCCTTCTCTCCACAACAATAAAATTTTGCTTTCATTGGTTTTGTTATGTTTTGAGTCTGTGTTACAGCATACTAAAATGTGACATTAATAAAGACATACTTAAGAATTTAAGATATGCGTACTCGTGAGACTGTCAATGAAACCATCAAGATATGACGTTTGACATCTTAATTCTGCATAAATATTACGCAATCTAATACATTGAAATTCTGTGAAGTGTCATACAAACATGCAAATAAAACTATAGTAATAGTAAAAAATCTTTTACTAAAGATTCTAGACTTGTGTGTTTGTGTCTATGTTGACTACGTATGTATTTCTAAATACATGAAACTATTTAATTCGTTATAATGGCATATTACAAACGTCAATATTTGTTACAATACAAGATCACTGAACTCAAAATCATGACGCTCCAGTCAATAAAATCTAATAAAATACGTACTGTCAAGTATAGTAAAGTACGACTGTCATTATTCATTAAACATTCAACTACAAATTCCTTCAAAGTCAAAAATCCCAATATCATCAGTTCAGTACCTTCATATCATGATCGATCACACAACATCATCAACAACAACAACGAGAAAAGTGATGATGATGGCAAAACAAATAAACAAACAACCCCCTGCACTTTTTAATAGCTCTACTGTCTCAAATTTAATGTTTTTGAATCTCTATCTCTAACATCCGAAGCCTTAAATTAAAGGTCGGATCTGCAAAAGTGTCGTTTTATGTCAGCGGTTTATATCCCTGAACACAACAGCTAATAATTAAAAGTAAAACTATTAGTAGGTAACTACCCAAATTATACTTGCAAAATAGCACTATAATAACAACACCATCGCTCTCCTCCCATTTCCTACCAGATTCCCATCCCAATTAGTCTACACACATGTAATAATTCCTACAACAAGAAATTTCTGTAATCAGTCAAATCAAACCTTCAAACCCCTACAAATCTACAAATATTTTACTTCATAAATATTCTGGATTTTGATATTGATTGATATATAGTAAACGTTGAGCCACCTTGTAAAATTTACGTGAGAATAATTTCTTTGTAAATTATGCAATATATATTTACACACAGACTGCAAAAATAATATTGCAAGGAAGGAAGTATATAAGTACACTATATGGCAGTAATTTACAATATAAGACTTTGATTTCGTTGAACACAAGCTTTCTTCCCGTATTCCCGACGGATTCCAATTATTTCCAATATAATTCCAGGGAAATATAATGTAATCCAATATTCCAAATAAATAAATAAATATATATATGTATATATAATTTACAACAACAGGAGTTAATTTTTTATTTTCTAAATGTTTGGATTTCTTTGGAACTTTTGGTTTGGACTTTGAATAAATGTTAAATATTGTGGACTATTGGAAAATCCTTTAATAAATGGCAGAGAGATTGCCATGAACTGTCTGATGTCCACTGATTCACTGATTTTTAATAATATGCACAGAAAATCGACCAGCGGCACGACAGCAGAGCAGCAACACAAAATGATTATGTACAATATAGCTTTTTAAATGTATTTTTAGTACAAAAACTAAATATAACGAATCTTGATATACATGTATACAACAACATATAGATTCAACACGAACAAGAAAAGTAAAGAGCTCCGTTGATTCTAGTAGAGGGCGTCAAAGACACTAGTAAACCTCAAAATCACACCCAAATTCAGTCATTTTAAAATTGAAAAATAATTAAAATCCGTAATTTCACCTGAATTCCAATGCTGATGAATGGGATTTCCGAATGGACGAATAAATTAAATGAGGCTCACAATACTAACATTTGATTAAATGGGCAATTAATAATATTAGTTTATTCGAAATTTGAAATTTTGAAATTCCCGTTTGACGATTCTGATTGGATGAAGTTAACATTAATATTTAAAAGGCATTGAAGGGCGCGAAAGGGAAGACATCGTTTGGATTGCCGGGCAAAAATCCTCAACAGATCATCTGTTCGCTGCTCCGTCCGCATCCGCAAATCCGAGAAGTTCAGTGATGGAGCCGCGCTAGCGTAGGAATGTGTTGAGGTATAAGTAATAAAATTAATAACTGTTCCAATATCAGTGACTGTGACACAGTGGACTTTTATTATTTTCACAATTTCTGAGCAATTAAATTGACACTACAACTTTTTATATGTAAGTGAATTGATTGGTGTTAATAATTATTTAAATAATTTGTTACATTTATTTGATTATTTTGATTTCATTTTTGGATACATTTTGCATGTGTTATGTCATCATTCCTGTTTAATACTCTTGTGTATTATTGTGGGAAGATTCTGTACTTTCTTCTCCCGCCGCACTTATTTTTTCCATTTGTGGGTAAATCATCTGCTTTAATATATTTATATTTGTCAAGATTGGGCTCGTGGGAATTTAATTTGGGATGCATTTTATATTTTTTTACTAGGACCAATGCCGTGTTCAATTTGTTTGTTCAATGTCATGGATGTCGTTTTCCTTACTCTGCAATTTTGTAAATAATTGCAAAAATATAGTGTACGTACTGTACAGTGTAGCACGGAAATCGTGGTGGGGTGTCAGTTTAAATAATTGCAAGATTATAGTGTATAGTGGGGCAAAATCGTGGAATCCATTTGTCTATATTGCAGAGCAGAGTAGCAGTTCTCTTGTTGACATGTGAGATGTGACGTGTTTATTTTTCATTTTGCAGGAGTGAGACTGCTGGATGTCAAGTTATTATGCGTAATGTTAGTGGGAGGACGTTCTGTAGCTGAAATCCAGGATCAGGATGCTCCGATTTAAGGCATTAGGAGAGGAAAGTAGCGGAAGTGAGACTGATGATGATCCCAACCGGAATAAACAAACGAGAGAATCTTTGGTAAATGAAGATATGAAAGATTTTGAAATGAAATACGCTATCTATGAAATTAGTGAATGGTTAAAATTTGTCGGAATGTAAAACAAATGGATTGGATATGAAATAGTATCCGGAAGTAGATGTTTAACCTAATGTCTTACCCATATTTTGTTTGTCCAGGAGGAAGATGCTGGACATTTGTACCATAAAGGCCTGAAGTTACTGTGTGAAGCCAAAAATGAAGAGGCGGCACTTATCTTTGAAGATATTTTGGATTCCGCGTACATCAATGTATACATTTTAGGATTATTTGTATTGTGCTAATTTTTATTTTAATTGCTTTGGAAGTAGAGTGTATAACTCGTACGTATGATGGTATAGAGACAGAGAGAAACGTTTATTTTAAGCTGATTTTGTATAACACAGTTGTACGGAGACGCAAAAACCCTGTTGGCTTTCCCATTCAATTGCCGGTACTATAGGGATAATAATTTATCATAGGGGATTCTTTTTTGCAGGATGACGAAGACAAAACTCCTATGCAGATTCAGATGCGAAAAGGGTGCTTGAAAAACCTAAGTATTATTTATGCCAACAGTGATGCACATAAAGAATCTGCTCAGCGTGTTCTGTTGGAAGCCGTCAGTTTAGATCCAAAAAATGTAACTTTGTGGTGTCGTCTTGGGCGAATTGATATAAGTCTCTCAAACTACTGTGAAGCATACTTCGCATTCCAGCAAGGATTAAAATGCAGTCCACATCATTGGATTTGCATTGAAAATCTTGTTACTCTAGCTTTTGTATTAGGAGACTACATATCATGCCTATATTATTGCGGATTGGGGTTGGAGAAAGACGCAAGTTTCATTCGTGGTGCTGTATTTCGGGACGAAATATTCGAATCTTCTCCCTTCGTTGTTGAAACATGTAAGCTTTCACTTGAAAACTGGGATAGTCTATTTCTGGCGACGCCTTACGATGCTTGCTGGAAAACAAAATATTTAAAAGAGGCAAAAGATCTTATCGAGAAGCGGAGAGAAGTAGTTACTACCATACGACTGAAGAAGGAAGAGGAACAGATAGATCCTTACGTGTGCAAGGACCGAATGAAATCTTTCACCTTAGCGGAACTGTGTCAATCGATTTTTGACTTCCACAAGAAAGTTATATATTTAGGGGTAATGATTTTTATCCAATCTTAATCGCTATTTTACTATGTTTTTGAAATAATACAATAAGTTTAATAAATAATCCATATTATGTAGACGCGTGCATTTTATCGACCGGTAGACATGAGTGCCTTTGTTCGGAATCCGGAGTTGGAAACTCTTGGGGAAAATTCCGCGGATGCCCCAGAGAAATTTGACGGCATCGATGAAACAAGCAGACATTCTCTTAACCGAGGTCGCAGTGGCACTGATGAAAAAGAAAGTGTTGGCCGTGATGCTACAGCTGATAAAATTATCGTTCCTTCAACAAATGGTGATTTAAACTTTAAACTATATATTAAGTTATTGTCTAACCGTTTTAAATTATTACAATTAATCGTACTTTTCAATTTGATGTACCAGGTAACACAGAACTACAACGAGGTATGTCTGATGAAGACTGTTCACAGTCACAGGATACCCAAGAGCCTGAACCAAAGAAAAAATCCCGAAAAGATGTCAAGTGGTGGCAGTATGAAGGGAAACGTCGGTCACAACGAGTAAGAGGTCATCTCATGCCTATATCTCAGACACCTTCCAAGAACGAAAGGGGTTTTGCCGAAACTCTGAAAGACTTGATACACTCAGCGTTGCTGTGAGTATTAACTTGTGTACATGCACTAGACTTTTTTATGAAAGTAGTTTGTAGCTTCCGTAAATTAATCTTTTAAATGACTTCGTATTTTAGCTACGGAGAACCCGATTCGAACACTGAAGAAGCACAAAAAACCCCTGTAGAGCTAGACTCCCAAAATTATTTTGGCAGTCAACCAGAAGTGGATGACGTTAAGAAATTCATTTTCATGTATGGAAAGACCCGATTTATAACAGTTATAACGGAACTAGCTCCTTTCCTTTGTCAGTTGACCAAACACTCCACGTGGCCGAATAAGCTCGTGACTCAGTACTTAGAGTCATGCAAGCATTACAGGTATGTTAGCTTGATTTTCCGTATTTATTTCGAATATCTATTTCTGAACTATTCCGACGGTTATGTTTTTTTCAGGCGATATCGTCAAGAGCTAAACGAATGGATGGGGGAAAACGATAGCGCGCTAAGTTTATTACGACAAGACGCCCTGATCATTCTTTCGACAGTTGAGTTTCGTTTGGACGAAGCAACCCCGACCACTATCGAATCCTTAAAGAGCAACAATACTTTTGTATCAGATCTTGCCTACTTGGAAATTGTCTTAACTAATGGGTTAAGAAGCGACTACCATCTAAATATTCGCTATTACTGGTTCCGTGTTAACTACGAATTATTATTAGCACAAGTGGGACTTGGGCTGTATAAATTTGTACTACATTATTTACATCTGCTGGAAACGAAACTTATGGAATCGACGAAGTCTGTATTTGTGTTAAAACTGGCCACTAAGATAGATAATGTAATTAGTTTAGAAGTGGTCAGAAAGAAGATTCATTTTGTGAAAAAAATGGAAAATATTAGTCGAATAAGTGAACTTTACCAAAATCATCAGTATGAAGCTCTTATAGAAATTTTACAGCTTTGTCTTACATCCGAAGACTACAGCACGACTGATTTAGGGAATAGATTTTATCTCGCTGAGTCGTTTTTCTTTGTCGGAAAGTACAGCGATTGTATAGCTCAGTGTGTGAAGATAGTGACCCCGTGTTTAAAAAGCCGTAACGAAGAAATCCTAAGTAAATGCTTGAACTTGATCGAAAACATGTGTATTGGAGATTCAGGAATTTTATCCACAATTGCCATGAAAGACAAGCGCTCGCTAACTAATTCCATGATCGAAATCCTCACTTGGAATGAAAACAAGGGTACTGTATCTGAAAATGTTCTCATCATACCTTGGTGTGTCTTGCACAGCATTCTGTTCAATCTAGAAACTCAGGAACCAGTTCTTTACTTAGATGAGGATACAGCTCCAAATTCAGTAGTGCTACTTCAATTTGCACATGAATTTCTGAACCGGTCTAACAAATGTACTATTTGTGATGGGAAGTTACTCACGTACACGGTCGATGTACTTTTTACAGTCAGAAAAAACGATGATCACGGTTCCTACGAAGAGACTAAACACTGCATTGAGCAAGCCATATTTTGTTTGTATTCTCACCCAAGTAAAAAATCGAAGCTAAAATACTTGACTGAGCACTGCACTAGTGGTATTGAATTACAATGGTCTCGGTGCATTCAATTATATGAGTATTATAAACCCGAGGATATCCCCGAATTTGACTCATACCAGTCAATTAGTGCGGAGACAGAAGGTTTATTTCAAAGGATTCTTACCACTATGCCTTCGGATCTCAAGCCCAAAGAACAGGATTATGAAGAAATGAAACTGGTATTGGAAGGCAGTATTAAAGATAAACCCAACGAGACTAACGTGAACTTCCCACACCAACTCATTAATATATATTACCTCCTTGCGGATCATTATTTTAAAACCAAAGATTGGACGAAAGCTGTTGAGTATTACACATACGATCTGACGGTTATTCCATCAAGGTTTGATTCCTGGGCAGCCATCGCACTCGCCAAAGGAGAAATGATCAGTAGTAAACTGAATGCCTGTGATAATTATGTAATGGAGGAAGTTCTTACTAATGCTGATATTGTCATCAATTGTTTCCAACGAGCTTTAGACCTTGAGCCTAACAATTCCAAAATTCGAATCGAGTTTGGTTCCTTTATCTACGCCATGCATTCTTTCTGCTCGCGGTTACTCAAAGGTTCAGAGTCTTTGAGTTTCGATACGTTTCAGACTGTGGAATCAAAAAAAGAAACACTGCTCAGGAAGGCAATAAACTGTTTTGAACCTTTAGCCAAAACCACAAATGGTCTTACCAGTACCAACGAAGATGATGAGGACCAACACGAGTTATGGATTCATCACTATTTGTTAGGGAAAGTTATGGAAAAAATGGACAGTGCCAATCCTGAACAGTTCCTCAACCAATACGAGTTAGCCGGAAAACTTATTTGTGAACAAGGGGCGCCATATCCTGCCAAGATTAATTTCTATAACCCTCCAGAACTTGCCGTCGAAGCGCTTGAGATATATTATAGGTAATTTTTAATATAATATCACAAATTGCTGAGAAGTTTTACTTACGATGTTGTCCTTTTGCTTTCTAGAATTCATGCAAGTATCCTATCGTATGTTGAAAGAAACGAGTATAACGAGACGAAGGAAATCATGCTTGCAGGATTTATTCAGCGGGCAGCTGCCAGTCCATTTGTTAAATCGAAGCAGAGTAGGGGAGGGGGTGCCTCAGAAAATCAAGAACGGAAGCGGAAGGCTGGTGAAGGAGTTAAAAAGGTAAAAACTGAAACAACGCAAAATTGAAGTTTGTATTTGATGAGTAAGCTGGAAGCAATGCAATAGGCAGGATAATTGATAAACCGGGTTTTGATATTTTTGTCTTAGGACCAGGCTGAAATTAAAAACTTGCTCCAAGATTTATTAAAGAAAGTGGAAGACATGATTAGTCATGAGAGCAACGCTAGTAGTAGTAGCAGTTCTGATGATGACGATGACGGCACTTCTGTCACAAGTTCCCAGGCTTCTACTTTATATTCTTCAGACGAAGAGGACAAAAATGCTCAGCCACCATCAGCACCAGTTATGAGCTCGTTCGGACTTTCAGCCTTTCAGGAAAAGATGAGGGAAAAAGAGAAAGCCCAGATTGCGCAACCTATTGTAGCTAACAAAATTTCAGAAGAGTCAAAGAATGGATCATCTAAAGTCGTCGGAGCCCCTCTACTTGTTCAAACTATTGCTTCAATCGAACAGAATAAGTTTTACAAGGATTTTGCAAAAGTGAAGTATGGCATTCTAATATCTCAGTGTCTCGCTGCTCTTGAGGAGTGTATAGTTCGTTTTCCCCAGCATCACAAATCCTATTACCGAATTTCTTACACTTATGCCATTTTAGCTAAGGATAGCTGGAAGATATCTAAAGATTATCTTCTAGGAGCTTCATCAACAGATAAAAAGAAAATCGCGGGCCTATTTGCGGACAGAAAAACAAATAACTTTTTTAACGTAAGATGTGCTTTTCGATTCTGTTAATTGATCTTTGACTTTTATTGATGTTAAAATCAATTTTTGTATATTTCGTTATAATTACATGTGTGTAGGGCGTTTGGCGGAATCCTGTTGATGATATTGATAGACCGGGAAGTTTTCCTTATCATATGGCTAGAACCATTCAACATTTACTTGAAGTTCTGGAAAAACTCAATGACCATCAACTCCTTGCAGAAGTGGCTATTGCATTATCTAAAGTTCCTGAACAGGATAAGCAGTACCTTTACAATGTTGAACGTCAGCAGTTTTCACAGCAAGCTTTTTCATCCTGTGTTGGTGCATCCAAACGGCACTTCTCCTTGGCGGCAGATATTAAAGATGGAGCAATATCAATTTTTGAAACTTACCAGAAACTTCAAAAGTTTAATGCAAAAGAAAATGTCCTCGGTGGTGTTTTGTTGGATTGCTATAGACAGTATTTGGAAAAATTTGTAAGTTTTTAGTAATATTAGTTGTATAAGTAGTTTTAGTAGCATTTATTTGCATTTTCCTTGTTCTAACAAAATTGTATTTATCTTACTCAGGGACAAAATCCTGAAGCAGCTAGTACTATCACGTTGGACCAAGCATTCAAATTTTTTCAACATCTTACATGGGCTTCGAAGACCAATCCCGGCTATGCAAAGGTTATTGCATATAGAAACACACTGCAATATCCAATGGCTAATTTAATACCAAATTTGATGAGTCATGATTCGGTTACATCCGTGAGAATGTTTTTATTTAAGTTGCTGTCATAACGGTTTTGAATGATTAGTGGTAATTAATTTTTGTCCTGTGAAATATTCTATTTAGGATGGAAAAATGGTTTCTGGCGAGCTTGTTGGAAACTCAAAAATCAGTGATTTGAGAAAAAGAAAAGAATCGGTCGGGAAGCAAGCCAGTGAAAAGAATGGTCAAAGAAATTCATCTTCCAACACTGGTTGGTCCAAAGGCGACAGGAATGTTTTAGAGAAAGATCCTTGTGTTCCGAAAAAGAAGCAAAGTATTATTCATAAATGTTTCGCTTTTATTACTAATTCTCGAGGTACTTATTATTTTAAATCTTTATGTAGTAGTTTAATACCGTTGGTGTTCTTGTAGCTTCTCTTGGTGAATTTAATGTTGATGTGGGGATTCAATCCTTTCCATGCAAAGGAACAAAAAGTTCCTCCTCTGGAATTCAAAGGACGTCAGGATTATCAGCGCAGAACTCGTCGGAGAACCGGTGGAATACCGTTAGTAGTTCCCAAAGCTCCAAGCCAGAAAACAATGTGAACATATCGTCAAATGAACCTGAAATAATTGATCTTTCACAAAATAGAACAGATGGTTGTAGGCTAAAGAAGAGACATTCCGCAGAAACCGAGTATACAGTTGATCCACTTTGTTTAGCACCTCCTCCTAAAAAAGCAAATATTAATTCCTGGTCGAAAAATTATGAGCTAAGTAAAATGGCGAGTGAGGAGAAGAGTATACTAAATATAAATGCAACAATGGGTGGTGGCAAAGTTTCAACAATCGGTACTACTACTACTGGTAATAAAATCGTAACGGCGTCTAGTTCAAGTGGTAGTAAAATATTATCAGTTTCTAACATAGGCGGTAGTAAAGCCTTGCCAGTCTCTAGTTCAGGTAGTAAAACCACACAAGTTGCTTCCTCTCGTAATAGTAAACCCCTGCCAGTTCCTGCAGCTGGTGAAAGTATTCCCTTTTCTGTGTTCATGGAAAGTTTCAATAAAAGTTCCACTAAAACCTTTGAAAGCATACGCGAAACAGTGAATAAGCAGTCACAAGCGAAGCGTTTGGAGCCTAATGTAGGGGCTCAGATATCTAGCTCGACGGTTAAGTATAATTCTGCTAATAGACGAGTGGACATCACAACCTCTACTAAACAGTTACATTCTCAGGAATCTTTGCTCATCGCGCAGACAAAGTCCCCAGTAATTCGTCCCGGTAATTCGTCATCATATATATCTACGCCTTCAGGCTTAGGTCACACACAGGCTGCCAAAGAATTTGGAGATAAAATAGCATCACAGATCACGGCCCAGTCTTCGAAAATGCCAGCTCCAACCACATCCAAATCCGTTCCAGTTTCTGTTAATTCATTTGCATCAAGAAACACATCCCCCTTTAAAGCGCAAACAACTGTGATGACTGCACCTTCTGGAAATCCCCCAAAGAAAGGGAACCAGGAAGCCACCCCACCTCCAGCCCACGGTCGTCGAAGTAGGACAGCTTCGGAATGGAGCAGCGGCGAAGAGCCAGAAATCATTGATCTCACGACACCTCCTCGAAAAAATCACACTGTTGCAAGACCTGTTGAAGCTTCAATTCAATCAAGTAATTTTTTATATTACGATTTTAACCTTTTTCCTTAAATAGTGTGTATCCGTGGAGTAAATTGATTCCAAGCACTTCTATTGTCCTGACTTGAACACATTTTAAAGTCCTATTTTCCTATGTATCTGTATGTTAGTTGAAAATTAAATGTCTGTCACGCTCAATCTAAGATTTTTTAATTTCAATGATTTTCAGACGTTCAGAAAGCAGCAGAAAAGTATTTTGTACCACGAGCAGTGAATTCCAAGACCAATTACCCGATGCCACCCAAGAAAAATATCCAAGCGAGGCAAAGAAACATGTCCAGTGAAAGCTCGGAAGATCCGGAGGTTATCTTCCTTGACTAGTTGTTGAAGCTTAATAATTTATTGATGTACCTATGTAGTTTTCAGTTCATGAACACTGTTTTATTAGTCATTTATTCATCGCTTATTCTCATCACCCGTACAGCACTGCTATACTACCATTGTTTTTAATTTTAATAATGCCTTTTGCACGGAGTCTTAATTCTTTTTAATTTATTTCGCGGTTGGGCTTGGAATTATTTTGTGTTGAAACTCCATATTCACGAATTGCCAATGTATACCTCTTTATCTTGTGAGCCGTACTATTATTATTATTATTTGTCGAAACGGATCGATGTTTAATGTTTATTATACTTATAGTTGGGGTGATATGATTTTAAATCTTAGTGTAGAATATGCTT
This sequence comes from Lipothrix lubbocki, assembly GCA_034696945.1. Classification (NCBI taxonomy): domain Eukaryota; kingdom Metazoa; phylum Arthropoda; class Collembola; order Symphypleona; family Sminthuridae; genus Lipothrix; species Lipothrix lubbocki. Next base: position 193,184 of record JAQGAK010000010.1, on the reverse strand, counting down.
ACGTTCTGGCTATCTGACCGTGCAATCTTACAATTTATTCCTACTTGGTTATACTGTCAGGTTTAATAATGTGCAATTGTGTTAATTTTCTTGTTTTTTAAGTTCATTTTACTTTGGGAACAGTAAACTAAAAATGTACCTCTACTTCTATGTAAAGTAAATAAGCAACCAAAAATGTTTTTATCGTGAAAAGTGCTGCATAGGTTCATTGCTGTGCTACATTTGCTACTATCATATGCCTTCATGCCATGTATTATAATATCTTTATTCCTAATCATAAGTATAAGTATAAAAGTCTATATATGTTCGTGTAAAACTGTTTCATAAAAAATGGTTTTTGTCGTAAAGTTTTGCTTACATTCACCATTATTTAGCAATATTTATGGAACACGATATTAATTTGTATTATTATGTGAAACTCTATACTTATAGTGAATAGTTCCGTATGAGATGTCATACACCAAAAACAAAAACGCCTATAATTTTTATTTTGTTAATGCGTGCATTTACTCAGTGGAAACAAATATTAGATATTGTATTAGTATATGGATGAATAGCATTTTATTATTTATTGTTTATGGCATGTAGTACTTTTTTCACATTTTATTTAAACTTATTTCCAAAAATGCAATGATATTTTTTACCTATTCTACCTATATTTAACAGTTAAGGTATCTATGATTCCGTTCTTTCTTTTAATTTCATATCTTTGCACACCATTCTTTTTTCCACGTAGGTATCTATAATAGTAGTGTCTGCCTCTCGAATTGTCAAAAATGGAAACTTGTAGTGATGAAATATGTGCTGTAATTGTATGAAATTTCAGGTAATGAGGAAGTAATCTATGAAGGAAGCCAAATTTACAAAAAAATGTATCACATCCGTTAAGTTCAGCAACTCCATACAGATGTGTTGCAGTTAGCGTTAAATTTTTCTCGTTCAACTTTATAATAAACACTTGCCTGGCTCCTACACGATGTCCTCAAATATATATTTTATTTTAAATCAGAAAACATATTTTCTATTATAGGAAACAATTTCTTCGAACTGACTTTTGCTTAAAATTAAACCACTAAGCATATACTAATACTACTATACTTTTAAATTATACACCTTGATTGATGTGTTTTTTGGAATAAGATAAAATAATTATTATTACTGTAATAATATTCGGAACATAATTTGTGTAGTTGTATAGAAATAACTTTTAGTATACTAAACCTAAAATTTACAATTCTATGAACAAACCACGACCAACGACAAGTAGAATATTCTGTCATTACTTTTAAATCACTTGTTCTAAATTATATTATATGATTTTAGCATAATATTTACTACTCAACTTGTTCTATGGAGAAAGTCAACTTTTATTTCAAGATTGGAATGTCCATGTGTGACAAATGACCCCATAATTGAAAAATCTATACTTCCAAAATCTTAATTACTTCAAAAAATCTTTTAAACGTGTCTATAAGTATAAATCTATGAGCTCTCAATTTATTATGCATCCAACCAAAAGTTACCTGAATATGAAGCAAAAAGCAAACTATAATAATTATAAAACTTATAGCATATGTATCTAATGTATATTTATGCAGATAATTTTGTGATTGTGAAATAAATTCCGTACAAAATAAAAATAATTTTGTCATTGATTTCAACTGTGCATTTTTAGGTTATAAAATGCATAAAAATTCCCTTCTATCCAATGGACGTTTGTTCAATTTTTTGCGTTTGAAGGAATCTTAAATTTTTAAGATTCTTAATATAAAAAAAATATATATCAGTATTATTACAAAGGCTGACAATTCTTTAATGAATTAATTTTATAAAAAATATAATTATTAATAATAAAATTAATAACAAAATAATAAGTTACATTAATTATATTTACGAAATTATTAATAATAAAATTAATAACAAAATAATAAGTTGCATTAATTATATTTACAAAATTATTAATAATAAAATTAATAACGAAATAATAAGTTGCATTAATTATATTTATAAAATTATTAATAATAAAATTAATAACAAAATAATAAGTTGCATAATTATATTTATAAAATTTTATTATTCATTGGCATGATTTGGAGGGTAAACGGGATTTCTGTTGCCAAAAAGCCCGGAGAAACGTCAGAAGTCGGGGAAGAAGCGAGAAGCATGAGACTTCGCTCGAGTTCGCGCTGATCATTTTTAAAACGCAGTTCGTCACGTTGGTGCCAAAAAATTGAATTGGGGAACGGGAATTGCGATTTTAGAATTAAAATCAATAATAAGAATTATTTTAGTTGAGCAATAAGAGCATAAATAAAAGCGTAAATAAAAGAACAAAGGTCAAAGTTGTTCTTTGACATACAAATATTCATTTAATTAATTATTATTGTTTTACGAGCAAGTGAATCGGACACAAGAATTTGGTAATAATTGCAAAGTTGAATCAGTTTAATATTTCTTTGGATAATTAAATTAAGAAATTTATTTATTAACAATTCTGGGACAACATAACATTGAATCAAAGATTGTTGTGGTTGTTGTATGATAATTGGGGATGGCCAACTTAACCTAACCTAACCTATAGGAATGCTCATTTGTAGACCCAATTATTATTTTTGACCCCAATTATCATAGTGCAGCCATTGTGGTTTACAATTTATTAACATTTGATTTAACTTAAATTGATTTGCAACTGTAACAAAAATTATTATTAATAATTTATGATAAATCTCATTAAGGATTTATTCTGTAAAGAACTCCTTTAAGAATGATAATGACGTTTGTTTAATTATTTGTAAAAACTTTAATGTTGACAATATTTTTGTTTCCACCCCACAGCTGTCAAAATGCCGGCGGAACGGGACTTAGTTAAAACAATATTTTTGAATTTCTTTAAGTCCTTGAGACCTCGTCAGTTCCGTGGAAACTACATGGGAGAAGATCGACTTGGAAATAAATATTATCAGATCCCTGCAGGTAGGAAATTCGTAGTCATAAAATAAACCTTAAGGTTATATTTCCTAATATGTAAGTGCTTCTGGTTGATATTTAAAATGATCAGGATTGCTCTGGAATAAACAATTTTGATTTATGTGACAGATCCTAGAAGTGGCAAACGACGAGACTCACGATGGTTTGAACCAAAAATTAAGGATAGATTTGATCAAGACCTTCCATCGGAATGGGAATGTTCGTAATTGAAATGATTATAAATATATTTATAGTTACCAGATATATCTTGGGTTTTAAAGTTATTGGAGTTTCGTTGTTTTTGTGTAGCTTGGTTGCGATATCGTAGGAATGACCCTCCTACTATTGAAGAAATTAACAAAAATTTGGAAATCATGGAACTAACGAGGAAAAATGCGCTTGAAAAAGGTTACGTGGCCAAGCCGGTGGAAAAGATCGGGGTAACATTTTTTCAATCAGTTTTGATGATCCGCTCTATAATTTACAAACCGAAGTTTGACATTCATATATGAAACTATAATTCTGCAGCAATAACATCCTCTCTTTATTATTTTTCAGACTTTTCCCAGATTTGAAGAGTATGAAATCATGCCTGGTGAAAAACAAGATTATAAAAAATTTCCACAGAATGAATAAGAAGAGTAAATATCATAATTTAGTCATGTTTGTTAATAGAAATAAACTATATTGACGTTTGTTTAATGTGCAAATTACATAGTTAATTAAATCGTTCTCTACGCCTATAACGTTACACCTAAATAATTCAATTCAATGACTTTATTTTATACATGTTAATAATAATAATTTATTTATTCAATTATCCTAAAGGTATGCGAAAAATCTTCAACGTCAACGAACTCATATTTTGTGCAGTTGGGTAAAATAATTCATCACTATAACAAGAATGAAAAATGTTGCATTTAGTTGTTGTTCCAATTTCAACATATATACTTCACACAAGAAACATTTATTCAATCCAGAATTATTTGAAATACAAAACCACAAGATTTGATAAGTATATTTTATATTCACACGTTTGCACTTGTTCAAAGACTACATCATTTTATACAGCATCACATTACAAGGAGTGCAAAATTTGGAATGCATAAATTGCTTTTAAGTGTAAGAACAATAATAATTTAACATGCTGACACATATAAATCCCCCATCATAATCTCTTCGTCCCACATACTTCAATCCCATATATATATTAATATTTATGAATATTACATATAGAAAAACTGCCCCAAAACCATGCTCCATATTCCTTAATTAATCGTTTTTGCTGCTATTGCTACGAAGCGTTCGGGTAGTTCGGGGCTTTGTTGGCGATGACACTCGCTTTGTACTTTTCTTCTTGTCCTTCTGGCTCTGAAACGACTTTGACAACTTCCATGACAATATCATGGAGATCATGAAGAGTGGTGACAAGCAGAGGAAGAGGTAAAAGAGAAAGTCCCATGGATTCTTCAAAATCCATACCAGCCAAGGCCTCCACCATTCTTCCAGCCAGGCGCTGCCCTCCTTTATGTCACCGTCATCCATTTATGCAACAATTAGGTATTGTCCTCGTTGTCAGCTGATCCACAAGCCACACGAAGGTCGAATCCTTATATGTATATTAGAGATCTGTACACACAGAGAGAAAATATTATCCAGCAATTCCAGCATTACCATGTCTTTCTGCCTTATAAATAAATATAATCTTTAATAATCCACTGCCTTATTTAATAATTTCCTTGTCTAAAAAATTTGCTTATACGCTTAAATAATTTCCTACACGCTTAAACAATTTCCTATATGTATCCTTAAATAATTTCCTATATGCTTAAATAAATTCGTGCGTAAGTAATTTTTTTTAAATTGTATTTACCTCTTGAACTTTCTTCCGACTCCTTTCCCGTATACAATGACAATTTGTACCCAAAACAATGAGATTCAGCCTGGATTTAATTTCTCCCTCGGGTTCAAACCACGGAGATGCTGAGTATAAGTATAGCTGAGGGAAAAGTTGTTGATCGTTAAAATTGTTGCGTCGACAAGTAGAGATGAGGAAAAAGCTATAATGCTTCAACAACACATAGAAACATAAGGAAAGGATGTGTATTGTATGCTCAGAGCTCGTCAAAAACCTTCGGGGAAAGAAAAAGAGGGAGAGGTTTTAATACATGAGATTACATAATATTACGCTGTTGTTTTGTTGTTATAGAGTCGCTATGCGTGCAATGCGTGTGCGTAAGTTTTGATTTTGACAACGAATCTTCTGTGTGTGTTTACAACAGCAGGATCCAGAGACGAGTTTGTTTATATCGTATAGAGAGAGCATCCATGGGTCTTCTTCCATATTATGAGGGAGCGCACCCTACCCTGCTGACCCTACACTGGGTTTTGTTGTTGGGCAGTTTGTCTCTCCGTTCCGTCGTCCTTCCTTTTAGTATAATTATATAGGTGTCATATTCATGTGATTATGTATCTGTACTTGTTGCCGCTGGTTTAGCGCCCATTGGGGTGTATAGCGTGTGTAGTGGTTTTTTTCACCTGAGTCTTTATTTGCTGTTGTACGGAGTTTATTAGAGAGATTTTTGTATTTCTGGACTATTTTTGTATTACAAATTTGTATTACTATTGTATTTGTATTACTATTTTTATTTATTTTAATTACGAATTATAAAGTTCCCATTGATAAAAATGAATGCATTTTTGGGATATACGAAAAAGATAGTATGATATGATTATGATATGTTCTAAATACAAATAAAATACAACTATATATTGTTTGAGGTTTCAATTATGTGTCGCTTATACTTAATTACATATTTTGGCAAATAATTAAAAATAAATAGTAAGTAATCTCTCGTCGAAATTATCTTTAAATTAATTAATGACTCTTTTCATACCAATAAATAATAATAAAAACGAACAAATCTGATATTGCAATGAGACATGTTTGGAAATATAAAGGAAACCAGGTAATTGACTGGAAAGCAAAATGATTATTTACGAACATAAATATTTTATCGTCGAAAATTTAAGAATCTATCATTATCCATCATCCGTGAAACTATACAGATTAAGATACAGAAATATGAATGCTAGCTGACGAAGGAATGGATATTCATACGCTGTGGCTACCATGCATTCCTAATTTAAATTTGAATTATTTATAAATAACTTTTGTTTTGTTTTCATATAAATAATCTTCTTATAATAATTTCTTCTGGAATAAATAATTCCACAAAACCGTTAAAATGAAGTCGTTACAGAAATGTGAAATAATCATATTACAGCTGGTTTCGTATTGAACCTTATGCTTTGTATTAATGGAATATTTAAGTTATATTAATAGTTTCTATTATATGTTATAGTACTAACAATAAGTACATTCGTTGTAAATCCCAATCATAACGGGTGCTTGTGTTGTGTATGCATTGTAACAAATTGGCAAAATAAATAAACATTTTAAGAATCCTTAAAAAATAAAAAGTGGATAATCTCCATGGTTGTGGTAGTTCACAAGGACATAGTTTAATCTCCAAAGAATTTTGAATTACAATACATATATCCTTACTCTTTAAAGTGGTCGAAATTAAAGCTCATATTAGTTAATTCCCATGTAATTATACTTGAATACATATTAACATCTACGAACACCATATTGTGTAAGTTCGTGGGATGTACAGATGGAGAAAGACATCTGTATTTGCATTAGAGAGATCTCAGAGAAGTGAAAATTACGGCGTTATATATGTGAAAATACAAATTTGGTATTTGCAAAGTGAAAATACAATTTGATATAAAGACGTTGAAATACAATTTAATATTAAATATGTCAAAATACAATGTTAATATTAGAGAAGGGAAAATACACTGTTGATATTAGAGAAGGAAAAAGACAATCTTGTTAGAGATGTGACAAAACACACATGACACTAGAGAAGTGAAAATACAAGTTGATATTAGAGACAAGAAGATGCAATTTGACACTTGACACTACATAAAAGAAAGAAATATCTTGTAAGTGTCTGTGTGGGAGAGTTGAATGCTTCTCACAGGGAGGAGTGCTGATTTTCACCTGGTTATAAGACGTCAAAGAGAGAAGAGTTCATAAGAAACAACACCGAATACATGTGTACTTTCTCTGCTGTCTAGCGTGTATTTAAAATCCACGAGGGAGCAGAATTCGGGCAGTATAATTACTAATACCAAATGCTAACAAAAAATGTCAACGTGGATACTTATACAGATTACAAATTTCGAAAATTCTTGAAAAGTTTTATACCAGCCAAGGTTAAATGAAACCACTTGCCGGTATTAGTACTATATGTTTAATAGGACGTTAGAATTTTTGTAAATTCTGCAAGGGTTTGTCATACAATGTTATATACATATCATGTTTACACATGTACATATTCTATCTGTAAAGCATTCCTTATACATTGTGTTGTATTATCCTGCGACGAAATTAACTAGGTATGTCACATATATGTCACAAACAGTACCCAACGGCATGACGCTACCTATAAGGAAGGGGGATATTACATGAATCCATACCTGTATGTGATTAAATCAAGGTAGCATCAGCTACGAACAAAACCCGCTCAAAGATGCATATAGCTGATAAGGTTAATACCTATTTACTTTCACAGTCCTTGTGGAATCCATAAGCTGCTGTAAGCTAAATTCCGAGTTTGCTTCGGCCTCTTTGTGAAATTGGATACCCTTCGATTAATTCGGCGGTTTATAGTATATGGCTTACAACGAGATTCTATTCTGATTTCTTGACATTGCTTGCACTGAACTTCGCAACACCACAGAAAGCGACACTCGCAACGGTATGAGACGGATATTGGTCTGGAATTCCAGCCTCGGCCACAACAAAGTATATCACATGAGTCTTCTCCTTCGGATGTCGCATTGCATGAACGATTCCCTGTTCCAACGAGTCCTTCAAAATTGGGAAACGTTATCTGATTATATTATGCCATGTTCGGAAATGTCTACTGTATTATATTCAATAGTCAATGGAAGGTATTAGGAAATGTATCAGCTGAAGACTAAATACTTTTGACACTTCGATTATTTGCTTTTCTGATTTGAGGATGAAAATGTCAAACAAAATTAGCTTTTTAACCGGCAAATTCATTAGTACTCTCCACAATATAGCTATTAAGAAAATATTAAATTATTTAAAAATATTTCAGATTTATGCAATGTATTACAATCAGGATATACATATAATCTATACCATATAATGTAATAATAAACATTTTATGAAAAGTACCTCTGGAACGATCCAGGAAGCAAAAATTTGGCGATTCCTCAAAATAGATCAAACTAGATTTGTTCGGTTTCTTTTGAAGCTTATCAACAGGAATCAGACGACCAGCTGGATCAATGGTGATTCTAATCGCCCCATCATAACCTTCTCTCAAAGAGTCTCCCATGGATCTCATACTGGGCAATGTTCTCCAACAAGTCTGCATTGTACAGGAGCCACTCAGGCCATGACATTTACACAGTGTAGGTGCCTGATTTTCAAAAACCTAAACTTTCACAACATAATGCAACAACTGTATCTATTTTTGATTATCATCTCAGCACTGTTTGAAACTTTAGTGGCTTAAAATATGAGTAGATGTTATCAGGACTAATTAATAAAAGTACTTCTTGTAGACAAAATTATTGTATTCGGTCTTTTGTATACAGTAAAAGCAATGTGATTGGTATCATTCGAATCATTTGAGTTCAGTGTTATACAACCTTTCTATTTTTCATTCAAAATATTTTTTGTATAACTATTTTTTCTGTAAGTATATACTTAAGTGATATAATTTATTTCTATATTGTTCAACGCAATAAGTTAGTATATGTATACCTACATGAAGTACTTTTTAGAATTTTCCCAACAAAATACTTGGGATATTTGTCAAGCAGTAACAAATAATAATAATAATAATGATTTATTGTCAAACTAATACATGCACAATTACAAAAAGTGTAATAACACGAAGAGACTACAACAGGGTATAGAAAAACTTGGACTTATTTTTCAGAAGTAATGACGCGTATAATAAAGGGTGTAATAATACAATGTGTATACTCACTTTTCTTCCAGCACGATTATTATGCAACGTAATTTTTGACTTAACATCCAGTGCATTACTCTCGCCGGAATCAATAAACCGACGTACAAACTTCAAGCTAAAAATCACATTTTGTTCACAGCCTTTCCATTTGAATTTTGACTTGTCGTTGCTGACTATAGATTTCTGTCAATTCAAGTTTCCATAATTACCAATCATTAATTCCCAATCAGAAACGTGCGATTTTAAGAGATGCACCGCATATTGATTGCTTACCTACTATATGAGAGTACATTAAATACAAAAAGATAAACTTAAGGAAAGAAGAAAAAAGCAAGACAAAATATGAATTACCCGTGAATCCAGTGAGCATCCACAAGATAATTTGCCGGAAGCACAGTCTCTAGCAACAGTGTTTATTGCACTTGCTGTAATGATTGCATGAATGAAGGATAATTCTCGCGTCCCCCCTACAATTACAATTGATATAACATTGGGAATTAATTCTATAAACTCAGATCCAAGGAAGTATTGTAGCTCAAAGTAATGAATTAACACCTCTAACAAGATATTTTCCAAATACAGAAGGATCACTTTCGATAGTGGTACAGTTCCATTTATTTGAGCGGAATTGATATTGGCATTCAGTAATAGCACTTCTAACTCCTTCGACAATACTTTCTATAATGTCTGGATGCTTCTGACAAATTTGACGCTGTTTTCTAGATACTCTAGGAATTAATTCACATAGAATCTTTGGATCAGAGTCAGCCTCCCTCTCAAACTGGCTTAAATACCTGTGGAAAAGAAAAATATTATAATACACTCTGGTGAAAGTCACAAGTATTAGTATGTTGTTTTCAACTGCCAAACAGTGCACTGAACTATGCGGAGCAACCTTTGTACTTAAACAACTCACCACCAATTAGAATTAACCATCTGAAGAACTTGAGTTGAGACAATGAGAACACGAATGAAGAAATAATCAAGATACATAATAGCGACATGGAGAGGTAATATGGTTGAGTTGATTCACAAACCGGTACAGTTGTCAAAGGTGGAAAAAGTGAGAAGTATTAAAGCTTTTTCCTGTCCACACTTTACAATAAAAGGGTTGCGATTCATCAGCAAACTAAATCCTTAGTGACTCTGGCGGTGGTACAAGGTGGGACGACAGCATCTTTGTTTTCTACATATTGTTACGTTTCGAAAATGTTTCGCCATAGCTAAATGGAGGCCATAATGTTTGTCATTAAAACTTCAACTTCCAGTGTTGGGGGAATTCGCCAGACGAGACGAGCGTGAGGGTTTGTCTCCTGACTATTCGGCGGGGCTTCAGAAGGTACGCCCAGATTTACCGGATCACTGATCACGGGCTCCTGTCCAACGTTCCTGGTATGTACAGTTAATATGTCCTGTGTTCTGTCCCACAGTCAGCCGACGGTTCTTCATGATTACATCTTACCAACCTCTATCAGCTTTTATGAGTTTTCAACTCTTTGATCTCATCTCAACTATACACTAATCGTTTTCATTATTCCTTACATTGTAGTACCCTGTAAAGTTCGCTTTCTAGTCACAATCAAGCCGACATTCCATGCAATGGTAATACCAAAGTTTTCATCCGTGTCTTTGCGTGATCTCTTCAAGTGACTACCATCGTGATACTGGAAACCACTGTAGATTCTCAACAACTGACACTCAACAACAGTTTCCCCGAACCCTCACTGAGCTTTTACCAAACGCTACATCTTCTCATCTATCTCTCATATGACTACACTTGACCATTTGAGCTTTTACAACCCAGCTACTGTACAAGCTTCTAAGGATTTTGTAGAAAGCGACTTTCCATATGCCTACACCCGCTAACTCTACTCTTCTATAACATAAACAGGGCAAGCCGATCCACTTACGTACTATACCTTTTTCGTTGTTTTGTCGCTACTCATGGTTAACACTCACGTATTCTACTTTTAGTATGCATTCATTATATATCCACACACGTAGTATATACATACATTTAATGTATATAGTATATGGTGAAAATAAGATTAGAGATAAATATCAATCTTCAATCTATTGAAAATAGTCTGGTTCGCAAGTAAATATATTCAATGGGTGCTAATAATAATGGCAGTCTTTTAGAAGTATTAGCTTAACCTCACTTTCTATAAAGTAATTACTTAAACGATTGAAGAAGTACGGGCTTGTATGTTCCAATAAGTTATTCAAATACAAGGAACTGTTTCCAAAGCATCTTACACTTGTAAAATACATGAAAAATCCAGAAGTCTTTCGAATGTGAGACACTGTTTTACTATACGTTTCATTGATCACTCAAAAAAAGACAACATTTTAAGCTTTGTTTCCAGGAATGTCGCTTTCAAGTCGGCTCATGTTTGTGAGTTATGTATGTAATTTCAAGTGTACACTTACCTATGTATTGTATAGGATTCGTGGTTCCAGAATAGCAGCAGACGCCCGACAGAGTGAGAAATCTCTCACTGGAATTACTCGATTAAAAGGGCAGTTTCAATAAATGAAAACATAGTCAAGTTTACAAGAATCTCAATGATTGTACGTATTTATTGTCAATTTCCACAGGAAATTATAATTAATAAATTGAATTTGTATTTATGATGTGAGCCTGTACATGCACGCTAATTATTCAAATTTTAATAATAATATATATTATGAATAATATTTTATCTCAAATCAGCTTTTTTAAAGAGAACATGTACCAAAAATTAAAGGGAGTGTATTTGGCCTTATTTTTCATAATTTATTAGCTGGTCAAAATATCTTGGCTGGAAAATAAATTATGAAATTAAGAATGATTCTTGTTTTATTAGGAGTAACACATCATCGTCAATTATCATAATCATAAAATTCATTTATGAATAAATAAGTTCAAAATGTGCTTTGTTCGTTACGATTGTGTAAACGTTTCTCCTTTCTCCGCGTAATTGTGTTCAATATGCGGCATAAAATATGCACAAATAAAATAAATGCTAAAAACAAACAATATGTCACGATCGTAGTTCGTAGAGTAAAATTAGGCACGTTCAGGTTTCTCACTTACAACTAATCTCAAATGAAGCTACTATTCTGACCGAACAGCCAGTGATCAACGCAAAAAAATACCTGATGTCATTTGATGCTTTAATAATTGATATTGTATGTATTTAGGTATAACATAAATTAAACTCTGATAATATCGCTTGTTTGTGCAGACCAGGGGTGCCTCCAAAATATATCTCATCTTCTCATCCCTAAATGCCTAAAGTAATAGCATTTGCTATGAATAGTTCGACATACGGGAATAATTCTATGATTTTCATAGAAATTGAGCATTATTAAATGAAAGTTTAAACCTGGACTCCGTCATTTATTAATTTTTGTGTGCGTGAGAAATAATTTAAAGGGACTACATAATCAATACAGATGCGCACTACTGAACTACATTACTGTCAATAAAAGTCACTTCAAATGGTTTAAATCCCAACCATTTAAATTAGTCACATGTAAAACAAGCAAATAAACGTTAAATGAACTACATGATTACTCATTAACATGTAACCTGTCTTTTTGAAGCATGGAGCAAATTTAAAGTGAGGTGATTCAAAAAGAGTAAACAATAATTGCGTTTCAGTTTTCAATGTAATTAAACAATAAATTAAACGAAGGTTTCACATTACTGAATACAGGTTAATATTAATATTATTTACACTTTTTTAAACACAGTTCCAAATATTATGCAACAATATACACCAATTCAAATAATTTCTAGTTAAGTGCCATTTATTATTAACAATAAATAAAAATAAACGTATATGTGTAAGTCAAAATAATAGCCTTAATTACCTTTACAACATCAAATCTCTTTTACTTCTACCCACTACCGCGATGAAATTAAAAACATTATATAAGAACACAACGACTTGGAAATTTGAGACTTTGCTATATTAGTACAATAATACCAATGGTTTGAAAATTCTGACGAGTATGTCGTAGGTATATACAATCTGGCATATTATTAGTTCACAAAATACATTCTACTAATTAACAGTTTCAAAAGTACAAACAAAATAATGATTTTTTAGACTCCATATTTTATTGTAATTGATAAACAAAGCTGAGTAATAACTCAATCGTAATGATACTTACATCAGTCTATTGTTGCACCAGGTACCAATACGCGTCACGAAAATGTGCATTCAATGTAATGTTGTGCTACTAGATTTGCGTCAAACAAAGTGGAACACTTTAATGAAAGGTTCAATAAAATATTAAAAAGCAAAAACCGTAGTGCTGTTATTGAAGCTTTTAGCAACAGCATACGAACAATTAATTATAGGTAAAACGTCCTTTCACAAAACAAAAATATTTTGATACACCTACAGATCGAATTGTTTATATCTATTCCTACCCCTAAATACTAGTCTTTGCTCGAAGAATAATTAAACATCAACATTTGGTTAGATCTGTATTTGTGCGGGATAGAAAGTTTCAAACATTAGAAATAGAATGCATGCACTGATGCATTCTTTTATTCACACATTCATATTAGAATGAGCACAAACCAAAATACTTGCCGGTCTATAGACAATAAATTTAAATGTGCTGCTATATAAAGTAAATCGAATTACCAATTATTCTGTGCTGAAAATATTACATCAAATTATTTTCTTTTGTCAGGAATCAGAGATCAAATTTAACCGGTTATTTTTCCATTACAGTCTACTCTATATTGGTAAAATGACGATACCAACTTACAGCTTATTAGGAGTCAAAAATTTCGACTCCTCCTGAAATGTTACTAGAACAATCATATGAGCTATGAGTCACACAACCAATTTGTAACATCTACCTAAAGCGGTTTCTATAAATAATCTGTGCTACCAGAATTAACTATATCACACTTAAAATGAGACCTACAAACCCCCTCGTTGTCCACGTGTTATAAATAAATAGAACGAACAACTACTTGAACCAGCTGGATCAGTAGAGTCTAGGATTGACTAGGCTAGGATGTTTCTAAGTAGGCAAAAAATTGACCTACTCATTGCATCAGAAATATATCGATGTGTACGCTATGCACGCCACAAGGTTCCTCAGCAGCAATACTGTTACTTCATCATTTAAACGCGGGATAACATCTGCACCAAACTCGACGGCAGCAGAGATTCCAACTTGTCCAAAATATAAACAATTGGTAATGATATCCATCCTACAACCTGAAATACAACAGTCATCTGTATTACACAATTATTCAAGCGTATACATTGTACCAAAAACAATAAATCTATAAAAATTTAACACTCACCGTCTTTGCAACGACAGCCATATGATCAGGATACTGATGAGTTAGAAAAGCGATGAGAGCAGTAAAGGTACACAACCCCGCAGTGAATATGATAAAGAATGGAGTTTCTCGCTCGGGGAAGACGCTCACCTCGTGATGTGCTAAAAATTAAAATTAAATAAAACATGTCCTAATAATTGATTGCACGACAAATATTGGTATGTACGTACCCGGAAGAATCTCTCTGTCAGGACATTCCGTACATGGAGGATAGGGAAAGAAAAGATTGCCTTTCTCCAGCGGTCTGGGAATAGAAGCAAAGGTACCTTCCCAAGTACACGCCAAAAGCTGAAGAGCTCCGTCCACTCGTTTCCAATGAGGCAAATGAAAAAAAGCATACGAAATTGCTTCCGAGTCGCCACGTTTTAGTAAATGCTCAGGCGGGAAAACCATGGGCTTCAACTCCAATAAATACTACAAGAAAAAATGTTTTTTATTAACGTGGTCGTTGATTTAGTTGTGAGTAGTCACACATTAATGGACAATTCAAGACAAAAAACCAGCCTATACTTATTGGAAGTTTACCTTAGGAACGTGAGGATTGTACTCTACAGCTCTATGAATGGCCTCTATAGCATTCATTTCAGCAGTATTTAGCCCGCGTTTGATAAGTCCTGATTCCGTCACAAACCTATGAAAATTGCAAGTTAAATAAAACATTTCAACAGATAGGTTTGGAAGTTTAAAAACCTTGAGATTTAGCTGTCGGAAATCTTAGAACTTACTTGTCCGAAACCTGGCGTACTTTGAGTAAAGCAGATGTATAGCACAAAGCAGCTGACCGCGGTACAGAACCATCATCATATTTTGCTAGCACCGCTTGGACATCAGCAAAGGCTTGCATCTCAAGTAAAGCTTCGATTAAATTTTCGTGAACGTGAAGAACGCTCATAATGGGATGAACTTCTTTGGTTAACTGTAGTACGTTTCCACAAAGTTTATAACATTAATTCTCAAACAAAATAATATACCAGCGGTTTTACTTCACAAAAGTAATACTTACTTTTTTAGAACAAATGAACCAAATTAAAATAGTAAATAAAACTTACATCTCGAAACATTTTCACCGCTTCCTTCAACCGACCAAGTTTCCTTGCACACATAGCTAAGCGTCTTTTGATGTAAATAAGAACGTTAATATCTCTTCCTGTAAAAAACTATTTTCAATCAACCATCCGTTCATTGCAACACAAAGTATTACGTAGATATGTAGTGTATTAATTACTGTGTAAGCAATCATTGCTGGGACCATGAATTTGAGATAACTGCGACTTCTTTAAGTTAGACTCTGCTGCTTTCAAGGCCTGCTTTAAAATCTTTTCACTGTCGGTAATTGTAAGCGCTTCCTCCTCTTCAAGAAGTATATAAGCTGTCGCACAGTCTGGGTTTTTTTCTATTGCCGCTTTCGCAGATCGTATTCTTTCTTCTGGATTTCTCTCTCTCCAAGCAGTTTGCATTACTACAACGAAAAATCATTGAGAGGAACTTATTTTGTATATTAAACATTTACCAAAATTTTAATAACAATAGTTAATGCTTACAAGAATACTCAGGTCTTGTAGAGTCATTATCACATGTAAAAAATGTTTGGTGATCTTGAGCTGATAGATTCATGTCATAAAAAGTCAAGGGATCCTTCTTGGTTAAGTGGAAATATCTTAGATATTCAGCTCCTCTAAAGAGATTCAAGGGATTCCTCCAAACTTTACAATCTGTAAGGTCAATACATAAGTACACGGGTTATTGAGGTAATCACTGAATATCAAACAAATCCATCAAACACATCACTAAAGAGATATACGAAAGATTAGGCCTTAAAATGAGATTATAAATTACCAGCTGATGATTGACCCTGACTTGCTGTCATCGTTCCATTGCCTTCACTACTAGCATTTCCATTATTAGTAGCAAAATCTGGAGGTCCTAATAAAGGACCTAAATGATTTAAAGAAACTTGTTCTATAAAGGATGTGCCATATTTCCTGTAGTACCACCACTCAAATATCTGTCAATACAACCAAAAAACAAATTATCAACCTGCATATTTCCTGAACTCAAACATGTTAACCATCGAATTTATTTCTACCTTCTCCATAACTTAAATAAAAAACTTACAAGAATAAGACCGGAGATTAGGGAAGACGTCCCTGTCAACGCTACATAGAACTTCGGTGTTAAAGAGCTGAGAAACATTGTCGCTGAAAGTTAAAAAAAATACAATTTATATAAAATGCATTGTGTATTTACATAACAATTTGACAAAAATGACGTTTCACCAAGCAATAATTTGCTTACCTATTCCAATATTTTCGCTTATTTTTAAAGGTCCCCGTAAATAATATAAGACAAATACTAAAAGAAGAAACCAAAAGGCCCACAAACAAGTCCAAGACCAGACAAGCCAATTTTTGAAGTTTCTTAAATGGATCAAAATCATTGTAGTTGTAATTTAATCACTTTGGGCAATACATTTTTACTTTTTTCCACCGCAATTACAGAAGTATGTAATTCACATACCAATTTAAGCAATACAGTGGCAATTTTAATTTTGCCTCCCCCGCAATTTTTGTTTTTCCTTCTACACTGTAGATGTCCTTGCACGCTGCGAACGTTAGTTTAACGTTTCAGAGATAAGTTTATAAAAACAGCAAAATCAGTTTTGAAAAAACGTTCTATTATTTTTACTATTGTTATTATTTATTTATGTATTTGTTTTTGTTTATTTTTATTCATTTATTATTTATTTGGTTTTATTTTTATTTACTACTTATTTATAAATTATTTATTTAGTTTTGTTCATTTTTATTTACTACTTATTTATAAATTATTTATTTAGTTTTGTTCATTTTTATTTATTATATTATTTATTTAATGATTTATCTTATGATTTATTTTATTATTTATGGTTATTATTTGTTATTTTATTATTTTTTATAGATTTAATGGTATATAATAATTTATTCGAGGAGGTTTGCTTAAAGTAAAGTTTTTATAAACTACGTGTACGAAATCTGCCTCTGGATAGTTTATTAGAATGATTCGCATTTTTTAACCCAAGCTAACAATTTTCATAACATGATTAAAGTAATTAACCTTTTTATTACCAAACTACATAAATAAATTGTTCAAGGACTACCGGAAAAACTCACGCCAAAAAGAGTTTTTCTAGAATTTCAAGAAAAATGTAGTGATTGAGGAAAGTGCAAGTAACATAAAGGTGTACAAAAGCTCTGTGATTCTGTGATATACATGAAATAAAGCAATTAGATATAAATCTTCCATTCCAAACGCTGAAATATTATAGATGACTCAAGTGGTACATTTTCATCCATGTATGAATTCCATGAAAATGGAGACACTGTTGTGAAGAGAGTGTGCAGGTATGTATATAATTTAAAAGAGCATTAGGTATATCATATTAGATTTTACCACAATGATTTTAAGAATGTTATATAATTTAAGATTGTTTACCTTTTCAGTTCATTTATTTACATTACAAGGATACAAAGTTCTCATCGGTACTTACTTCCTGCTCCTTTCATTTTCTCATAGTGCTACAGGAAGAAAACCAATAAATTCGCACGGATTTAATTATTTTAATTTATAGCTCCTAACGAGGTAGCTACAACAAATAAAGTATCCAAATAAAATATTAATCAAACATTTAGGAGGATCGTTCCTATACTTATTGTTATATACGAAAGAGGCATTTGGACAGAATAGCATAGGAATCACGAGGATGTGCATATTATAATGACATGTAATTTCTCTTTGCATACATTATCTCCAATATGACTCCGCATGTGGCTATAAAATTTAGTATTTATACGTAGTAAAGAACTATAGAAGAAACTACGAAGATTGTTTGATCGACTCCGACGCTGTGAAGAGAAGTTCTTGAGAGGAAACAATATAACATTTGATTACCTATACATTGCTTGAGTATTCCATTCACAATACGCTACTGACCGGTCACTAGCCAAACCAGTTGTACTTTGTATTGTAAGCAATGGTACATAATGACAGCCATAAATTAAAAGAGGCAGGAGAATATGCAGAGGATATTTAAAGCGCAACAAGTGCAATAAGGCTGTAGGGAAATATCTTTTTCCACTTCACACTCTATACGATCGAAGTGATTCTATACATTAGGTTCTTGTCATTTTACCTAAAATTGACAACAATCGGAGAAATACAACAATAACACTGCTACGCTAAAATTCAACAAGTATACTATGCAGGCCATAAGGAATATACAAACACTATACGACATTTTCATCCAAAACCCCAAAGAGCTACGATAATAAATATACATTAGAGTATATACCCTGTATAGTAGTTACATCAAATTACTATAACATGGATGAAATTTTGTTTCATCCCAAAATGTTATATTACCCTAAACCTTTACACATGCATTTATTACCTTCATATTAATCCGAAGAACTTGCGTTTGGACTATTCAAGATATACTCGGCGGTGTTTTATATTATACATAGATATTTGTGCCATACCTTATCTTCTGTTGTGCATTTTAGTCTGCTCTGCTCCTTCTCACCTGTCATTGCAAACATCATTTGGGTGTGTATGAGTGTTAGAGGGAATTATCGTGTTAGAGAGAATTTCTGCATTAGTCGACCTTAACCTTTATATATGTACAGTATAAGGATACTTCAGATGGAATATTTATCTGTAACATGAATTTTTTGTCGAGTCCAGGATGCCCGGCGAGAGGTAGATATTTTAGTATACAACAAAATGTTTGGATCTTCCCAAGCTGGATTAGGTTTGCAACGGCTAAAAACCAGCTGTTTGAACCCTGTTGCTTTGTTTATTGAAGAACAGAGAGTGACTGGTAGTCTGCTGAATGAGACATATTATACACATAGGGTAAGGTACGACAGTGCTTGAAAGATTCACACAAGCGGGTTGCGATGCTTTTGCTTCAGTCAGTGTGCTTTAATACTACTCAACAAAAAATGCATGCATTGAACTACCTATGTATGCAATTCCTTTCTGCTAGCATGTACATATCACCCACATTAAAACTGGTGTGTGAAGGTATGAAAGAGAATTTTCTATCCACCTAGTATCTAGTATTCATGTACACATTCAATGACTCGAACTGACTGAAAGACCAAAGACAGTGAGGAACACCCCTCCGTAGTAATCACCATCAGCAAAGACAGTGCCATGGGACAAGTCATAGTTTGTTGTAGCTGCTCGGGATTTACAGGGTTCCTTTACATTTGTCATTAGTCTGACAATGACTGAGTTCGCTCCATCACATGTGCACATAGGCATACCTAAGGAATACTCTGCATACAATTTTCAATTATAACTTTTTTAATTGTTTCCTTAACGATCTTCTCACTCTGACTATCGACTATTTGTGGTGTGCATAATAAATAACAACGTGAAGTGAAAAGTGTTTTTGGCGGACTCTTATTTTACCCCGTTTGCTCCTGCTGATGTGAGTCCTGTGTACATACGTACACAGTGAGAGATTATTGTGTGAGAGTGAGTTAGTGAGATACTATTTTATATGCATATTTATTGATTCAGCACAAATGCATTAAATTTGTCCTTAATTAATAAAGTTCTAACGAGTTGTCTATAATCAACATAACATAAGATAGGGTGGAATATAGTTTTAAACTTTTAAATCAAATCCGTCCAAGAGCATTTGAATTATTATTCGAGTGTCAACGAATAAATCCCAGTTGTAAACATACTTTACTATACTTACACTGAAGTTCACAACACTTTGAATTGGAATAAAAATAACCTTTCTTTTTGCAACACAACGCATAGGCTATCAAGCCAAAAGAGTTTTTCAAATTTGACTAGGAACATGTCATCGTTAGTGTTTGTATTAAATGAATTCATCTCAATAATAGACATGACAATAAGTTGAATCCAGCAGAGGATCTGTCGTATATGTAAGTATAGAAAAATACTTTGTGATACTTGCAGAAAACAGAAATAGGCTTTTATTGTCAGAGTTATATTATTATTACTCTCTACATTCGTACCGTAAATAATTTGGATTGTGTCTTATTGTGTTCGAACAAGCCTTTATTATGCTTGTATTTGACGCAAATATACATTCGTACGTTGCGTGTTGTATTATTAGCCCATTCTTTTGTTCCAACATCAAAGTGGTCACATCATAGGAATACAGAAATATTTATTCATCACAATTATGTACAGTGCATATAACCACCTGTGTACTATAAATAGCCTTTCTGTCAAAACCCTACACTATATACTTACCATATATATTATAATGTGATCACAAGTATGAGATTTTACTGCTGATAGTACAACAACAGTCATGTACTTAAAATTTCCCAACAATTTCATGGTCGTGGTTAACAGCTATTAATTTGACACACTGATGGACTTATAAAAAATATAATAATCATAGTAAGTAAGTCATTTGTCTATAGACGGGTCTTTGCATTTTGGATGCATGCATATGTACACGAGGGTTTTGTCGTCAATGTCTTTTCAGTGTGAGCCCTACAAACTTCAGTTTATATTATAATGCAATGTATAAAACACCTTTTCAGAGCAAAAACCAAGTATGAATCACACTCAGTTTTACCATGACCTGAACACATACATGCACGCTCATTCAATCAGATTTTTTAAACCAAAATCTATTTGGCTCTATGAATGATGCTTGTTGTTATATTGGGGTTGTTGTACAATCATAAAACTTTGTATCTCTATATAGTTGACTTCAAGTTAAAAATGTTTCATTTAATCATGCATTTTAACTTACTGAAAACATATAAAATTTAAGTAATAAAATATTAAACGCTTATTTTTAAGATGCAATAATGAAATCATCATCCCTTTTAGAATTTAAGCTCATAAATTCCAGATCTTGATGTGTCAACACGAGGTCTCCCATAAAATGCGAGCTCATTCAGCTTCCCAACTTTTTTAAGCTAATTGAGAGTAAAGAGATAACATGCGAAAGAGTTTGTTTGTCAAATATATTAAATCTATTGAGGACTAATTTGATCATTTTTTGTGTAAAACTGAGTCACTGATTTTTATAAGAAAGTGCGACAGATTATTTATTCGGTCACTGATGCTTTTCTTCTAGACTCATATTAGTATTAAGCTATGGGCAACGAAGCGCTATGAGAAATTGAAAACTACGTATGTACTTGTACACTCTGTGTTCGTGACACTACTATTATAACAACATTGAGGACGATCAAGCTAATGTTCAAGCATTTCAGAATCAGGCTGTCCATTTGGTGTTGCAACACTACGCTTATAAAATATTTTGTATTTGTTTTTTGACAATGCCGTTGGAAATGTCCCAGTAATTTTTTAAAAGCTGTGAAATAAATTATGATTATCGGGTGGAGATAATCTTGATTTCTATTGAATAGTTACTTTAACTCAATCATTAAGAAGTTATAGAGAAAGCTTGTAAGTAGACCAGATAATTCACATGTAATTGCAATTCTTAACAGTGGTAGAGTTTCTGTTGTAAGTTATATCATATGAACATGTGAGATGACACTATTTGTTATATATTCCAAGCACATGGGGATGTTCATCCGATCATACGAAATGAAGAAAATTTTAACCAAGCTATATACAAACAGCCTTGATGCTTAGATGATTAATCCTGTCACACAGTTACTTGACTCTGCGCTGGCAATTTTATTGCTAGTCGACATTTATCATCATATGGTTCGTTCATAATTGAGCGTGCATCGTAAGCCTTCAAACTTCAGTGTATTAGAGAACAGAAATATTGAAAATAGTAGATACTAAGTTTCGGCAAAGAGTATATCTACCCTATACACGAACAATACTAGCTCTTTCATTTCACGACAATCAATTCTAATGAAACGCACGTAAAAGCATTTACTGGCAACTTTGCTTTGCCAGTTTGTGGGAGAATAGCAGATATGTGAAACCTTCAAAACAAGTATCAGTGATAGAAAAATTGTGGTTGTAAATGCAGAAAATACATGTATTTCTGTTTTTGTAGCATTGTGATTGTGCAAAATTTGTTGTGTATAGCTAAATTCGGCATTCCGACGTTGATGATCGTCTTAACATTGTCATTGTGACAAAAGTTTTAGTGTAGGAGATACTTTTAAGCGTTTGAGTGAAATATATTACAGTGGTAACTGGTAATGAATATCTTGGCGTTTATGTTACGATGATTTTAAGCACACCGTACAGTACCAAAAACGCACTACCAATACAAACGCAGACCATGTATGTATTTAGTATTTACTCTTATGAGAAGTCTGTTCATTTACATCACACAGAATCAAGGGAAACGAATGTATTTTGTCACTGAGTCAAGCTGTCATTCATTAATTCTGCTGACAACATATATCTTTGTCATAATATTCCTTGATGGTTATAGTAACTATTAACTAGGGGTGTATATGCAGGTAATTCGTATGGCAGACAATACCGTATAACATTGAGCTCACTGTGTCTTTAAAAGATGATGGTTCTAAGCTCCCTTTAGTAAATTTAATACTGACTTGGCTCGAAGAATAACAAATGACCTATTTGAATAATAAATTAATGTTTTTTACAGATTCCACAAATACACTGATGAGCAGCCAATAAGGGGATAAGAATTTAATATTTACATATGCTGACATGAGCCAGTTTGCTGGTTACGTCTTACCGGGTGAGTATAAGATATAAGTACAAAGTTACGACATACACTGGTGAGCGTAATTTCAATGAATTCAACTTATGATTGTTTCATTATACACTATTATTCTATTGTCCGCATATCAACATATCCTTCAAAGTAAGGTCTAATAAGGACATCATTTTGCGAAAGTGAAAGCAGGTCTAAGCATTGTCATTTGTTGACTTCCGTGGACGATAGAAGATTTCAGGAATTAGCGAAGTAGTTACTATACTAGACGCCTATTGGAAATTAGGGAAATAATTTTGTGGGTGTAGCCAGCAAGGGAAGGTCAAAAATTAATTCAATTACTCACAAAATGCACTCCGAGGACTAAACATTACTTCCATGTTTACCTACACTGTTCCACATTTTTATCACCTGCAATGCATTGGCGACTTAATAAAAACTGAGCGAATAATTACCCTTGCATATTATGCCAACGACCGTAATTATTGTTTAGCTGACACAATGCACTATAAAACTTATTTACATCCCTAATTATTGTCTCATGCAAATGAAGTAGCTATAGTATTTTGAAACTGCAAGTAATTTGCAATTAACGAGTGAACGTTATACACACTTCTAAGAGGGGCGTCATCTACTTTACCGCTACATTTACAATACTTTCTTGCAATCTTATCAAGAATTAGATTCTGCGGTACACGGAGTTGCAACAATGGCATGATTTTTAAAACATTAACATCTAGAATTTACGTTGTGAAATAGAGAACTGCATGCCATATAGCATATTGCATTTGCTCAAGGGCAACAGAGTAAAACGCATAATACAAATTCTGTTTTCCTATTGGCAGCTCTATGTAGTTACATATATGTATTAGAACAATTAGCATATCATTATAGGCTTTTACCGATTAGTTTGCATGGGAATTGGTCCTGTTGTTAACTACGAGAACATTGTCAGCGTTACGAAAAATTTTACATTTATAGCAGTTACACTATTTACACAGCACCTAATGAAGTCTATGATTGTAGTTAATAATAATTGATGGTAATATTTCTTGTACAGGAGCCGCGTTTGTTGCTTTTGGTCTCAAGTGGACCCTAGATGCATCAACAAGCAATTTGGAGAAGCTGTTAAGTGAAGGCAAGTCGTCTACATTGGGGAAGCGCAAGACCCGCAAGAAGAAGTGTGGGTGCTGCAGGTCAGAAGGTTTGCCCGTGGAAGGAATTATCAAACTTGTTATCACAGCTATTGGTATACTTGCCTCCGTGGTAGCTGCATATCCCTCGGGTTTCGGAGAGTTGCAACACGTTGGGGATATTCTGTACGCTACTGTCTACCTCTTCTTTGCAATTTCCGGTCTCGTTGATGTACTGACATTTTACTGTCCCTATGCCATACCATATGGTTTAAATCACTTCTCACTCGCATTGGCCTTCACCATCGAAGGACTCATGTTCTGCCTACACCTTCGACATCTAGCATTTATGGAACAGCATGTACATCTACTTTTGGGTACGATTCCTCCCTAAAATCATTTCTTGATTTTGTTATGTCTCCGCTTGTCAAGGGGATAAATTGCTAGCAGACTTTTACTTGTGGAATGTAACAAAAATAATTTTAGCAAAATTATATTCCGTCGGTTAAAATTTTGCGGTATATGTAGAGTTTTGATACATGACGTATACGAATAGTTTGACTAAAAGCATGTGTTTACACTGTATATAAATGTATATTTACATTGTATTTATGCAATACTTACAATTAGGAAGAGCATAATTATAATGTATACTTTCAATTAAACTGTGTCGTTGCCAGGATGTTTCGTTTAGCATTAAGCTGAAAGCCACTCGTAAATGCAGATCTGTTTGTGGTTACAAGTTATACAACATCTTTGACATGTCCATACACATATTTAAACCAAGGTAAATAGATAAAATCTATCTTTATCTATGTATCTTGAGGTAAACTACGTACAAACTAACTAGGTTCAGACGAAATAACTCCACATTAGTCATTACCAGTAAATAACGAAGGTGGCGCAGGGTGAGCCACATGCTGGTTTCAACTACTATAGCAGAGCTGATTCCCTTACAGACCAAAATAATAATTTAATTTAATCAACGAAACGTATGATAAAAAACAAGTATACAGAACATATTGTAGAATATATGAACATATAAAGTATATTGCAATTTTGCTTGACAACATCAGCTTGTAAGTGGAGTTACTATTTCTCGCATTTCCCATTTGTCTAGCAATGATTAAACAATTATTATTAAAGATACATATTAGAGCAAATGAGACACCGGATGCTTGAAAAAATCTTCTAGTCGTTCATTATCTTGTCATGATATATATGGTACTGTGTGTGTATTACAATCGTTGCTAATTTTTTTCTTTGTTTCAGTATGTGCAATTTTTGCCTGCGCAGCTGTGAGTCTTATTGAGATAGTCTTACCATACAGCCTCCTCATGAAATTTGCTCGGGCATTTTCTTCCCTCATCCATGGAAGTTGGTATATTCAGAGCGGCTTTATCCTGTATAATCCCAACCGTGTGACTCCCACACAGTGGAACTCAAGCCAGGAATACAATAACGCGCTAATATGGATAAGCTTATCCTTTGCATGGCACGCAGCTGGAGCATTCATTTGCTTACTAGTTATCATTTTAATTTCGCGACGGAAAAAACCAGTCTCATCCGTTATACCCTCTCAGGCGGAACACATTGAGACCTTTGAGGAATACAACTCATCTCCCGCCCTCCAATCCAATTCTCATCTACAACACTGCAATTTTTGCTCAAGTCATACCTTAAGCGCTTGAAGAATGGAAAATGAAGTATTATTGTAATAATTATAATTTTAAATAATTTAATTATTACAGAAATACATAAATAATACATGTACAGTACTACCTGAAATAATTATATTATAGGAGTAAGCTCTTCAAAAGGATTTAAAATTGTAAAAAGTATTTTTTGCCTTTATTATGTATATGCGTACTTGTCATCCAATGAAGTTTTGCATGTGTGTGCCACAATTGCATTCCAAATAGACGGGCAGCACAGTGCCATCAATGTTGTAAAAAACTGTGTATATTATGTTCGTTTAATGTGTATATTATGCTCATTTAAGGTTAATGTTAATGTAATAGTTAATAAGGATTTTTTGTTATTATTTGTAACACATGATACTTAAGCATCAAGTTTACTGCCAGTCATTACAATGGAAACAATGCTTATATAGAAATAATACTCGTTATTTTAGCTATGACTTTCTTTGCAAATTAAGAATTGAATAGAGTAGATATATTAGTAGTGATATTTGTGTACTTTTACAGAATATTTGATATTTTGCAGCGTCCAAGAATTTCGTATGAGCTGCAACTTTATATCCTGAACATGATATGTGTTAATTTTTCTGCACTAATTAGTGTATTTTCTTGTGTCTGGTGCCTCGGTGACTCCATGTGATAATTAATTTTATTACTTGAAATGGACCTAAAACTAGCTTTTATTACAGAATTGGATTGACAAGACACCCAACCACATATCATCACATAATAACGCTCACGTATAGCTTGGAGGCACTCTTGTGATTAAAGTATTTGGTTGTCTTCCTGAGCTGACACGTAGATATATATATATATTTCGACGTAATTCTTCCCAAGTTGTATCCATCGTTTAATTTTTTCCTACACGCTCCTGTGGAGCTCTCAAATGAAATCTATTAAAGCTGTTTGCTATGTAATATTATCCTTATTATCTCCATATGTGTCTAAAAATAAATGTCAATGTTCAATCCAAGCTGTTTTGTGTGATAAAATGTCCCTTAGTTATATCAGCAACTCCGCGATTCCACAAAGAATTTAAACGGAACTAATTGGGACCCATCGCTGTACATAGGATTAAACAACTTCAGATGGAAATTCTGTCCATTTGACATTTGTGACCCCGAAGTATACAGGCTTACTCAGCAGGTACACAAATCTATCGTTATCAGTCGCAACCCGCGACAACTTCAAATTAGTCAGCAACACTGTTATTTTTATTATGTGATTAAAGACGGACGAGAAATAAAAAGTTTCGATTACAATGTTTCCATAAGCGCACGCTCGTCTTGATTGACCTTTTGAACATGCTCGATATGTGTCTGTTTAACGTAAGCTCATATGAACTTTAATCCTGTTTTATTTAATTTCTGGTACTTAATTATATCGGCAAAATATTATTTACCACTCAGAAATTCATTTAACATGTAACTAAATGTGCAAACTTCCTGAAGGAACATATATGTTTGCAATGAAATTACATATTACGTCTTCACTCGAATAAGCACCATAACTACTTGAAAAAACACTTTAAAAATCTAGACCTATATATTCATATCATGTGCATACGCTAAAATATGAGCTTTTCTTTTGTCGCTGTTGAGCTCGTGGGCATAAATGACAAATAACGAAGTATTTCTTAGATTGTCACGCTTCTGGCACATTACGTGACGACTATCTAATTTGCTTACGTGGCCCAGCACCCTATTTATGTATCGATTTTCCGGTGAACTCGAAGGAACGACAGAGATGGAAAATTAATTCTTAATTACGAACACGAACTTATTATTAGTCCATTAAATTAGTTTAACTAATAAAGAAGGAAATCTATTGGAAACGTAAACAGTTTGCTTGGAGCTCAGAGCGTAATTTAAGCGTTATGTACTCCTTTGCAACATTGCAACTGTGTCTTCTTGTATAGCAATAAGATGCTCTGCCACGCACATAGAATTTTTCACTTTTCACAACTTTCGCTGTTGGAGTTGGAGCAGGCCTTCTGTATAATTCTTCATCTTTTTCCTGCTGTATACATAACAAACTTCCTAAATTCCATCATTTTAAGGGTATCACGGCAAGTTGCCGAAACTTGTCAGAAGATCCCAGGAATTATTTTGCTTAACAGCACGTTCATTGTTTGCGACACTTGCAAAGTTGCAAATGCCGGAACACATGCTTTTGCATTAATTAAACGAATTATGCAACTATTGGGTTAACATATGTATAGCTGCTCTTAATACTAATAATACTAATAAGGACTTAATAATTTTATTCCTGTTTTGAAACGGATGTACATGCATATGCATATATGGATGTATCTGCATGTGTAAGTATTATTATACTCTTCAGACGATCTTGGTAAATTTGTCTAAAAGAAAATCTGAAGTGGAAGAATATAAATTATTTTCGGCAACCGTTCATGATCAACGAATCTTGTCATCAATAGCGCCGGCTTGACTAAATCACTGGATATTAAATGAATGCCTTGAAAAACCTTTGATTTTTCCAGCGGAACTAATGCGGTCGCGACAGCAGAAATAATTTACCTTTAAAGCCTCCGATCGACTTCATTCTATTGTCAAAATCAATGTCCGTTGTCCAACAAATGGAGATCTATAAAACACTATCTGTCTATTTGTAATATCAGACCGAGCAATGGCTCTTGTATATAGTACATATGTGTCTACATGATTGCAATAGACAGAGAGGGTTCACATACTTGTGAGAGATTCCACAGTAAATCAAAGTGATCATCTTCTTATATTGTGTAATTCAGCCTTCAAACGTTTGAATTCGCTACGAAATATGCCACGCTTGTGTTTGTTGACACAAAGCCCTTTATCCACTCTGTACACCCACTATATACTCCCATGCTATTCATTTCGCATTGAAATATCCAGGATCGAAAGCTAGAGATTTAACTGACAAGATTATAGCTTCGAACCGGAGCACCCCTCTGCACAAGTCTGCAATTATTACTCACGAACTTCGGATTCTGAATAAGATTTGAATAAGAATGAGCATGTAGCCTATTGTTTCAGACATCAAAATATTTGAGTGAAAAAAATCGTTTGTCGTCGTGACTCGTTGTTGTCAAATTCATGGATCCATGCTTAGATAAAGCAAAAATATTTTCTTTATAACTTCCAAAAACTTCACCTTCTTTCATAGAGAATGAACGTTTTGCTTTAGCACATCTTTACTTTAATAACACCTGCGCTTTAAACCAATTTGCACATTGTGTTGTAAAGCAATTGAATGTCAAATCAAATGACTTGTGGCGTCGCAATCCGTGTTGTAAAAATAAAAACACCATTATTTTTTTGTCGTTGCTCTTCTTGTTTCAGGAGCAACTCTAGTGCATGGAGAAACTGATAAGCAAACATGAATCGAATTTTTACAAAACGTATGTTAAGTAATTTTTTTCCCTGTAGATGCCCATCTATTTTGTAATTTTAATCAGCACATTCTTTACGCCAGGTTAGCCACTGTCAAGAACATATACCTCGTTTGTTTTGTGCAGCGAATAATGGCTTGTCCTTATAGATAGAGGTTACTGGTTCCTTTACAGTCCATGCCTATACGTACGCCCTTCTTACAAAAATATGAACAAATTTATCTCTTGTCAATGATTCAGTGGCTTATTGAAGCAAGACAGCGGGTCAATAGGAAAGTAAAAAAATAAAATCCACATGTTTCCCACGACTTGCGAGGAACTATTTAAACGTATATTATATTCTCCTTGATATTTTCCGATTCAGTCCCTAGAAAGGCTCCTCAACCATTGCACTGTATACATATGCTACTATACCATAAGCCAATTCAACCTTTTCACTTTTCTGCTGTTGTTGTAAGCTCTTCTGGATTTTTTGTACATCTGGGATCAGGGACTTGGTGAAGCCTTCGGAGCCATTGTGATTTTAAAGCTTGAGAAGTTAGGGTAAATGAGTATATGTGAATGCAGGGCTATAAATACCGGCCTAAATATATTGAAGCTACACAAACGATGTTATTCTTGTGCTGAGCAAAGTGTAATAATTTAAAGCTATATGTATGCTGGAGCTGGAATCGAACGAACGTTGTAAGTAAGTACATGTCATCATTGGGCTACCTTTGACTTGCATATCACCAACCGAATATGAAGAGAATGCGACGAGAATGCATTTTGGAAGTTGTACGTACATATGTTATGTAATGTTCTCGCTGCAAGCATGTAAAAGCATAAAGGCAGTAAACCAGAAGGGATGAATTAGGCTGGAAGAGATGACGACATAATATTCCATTTAAATGAGTAGGTATTTGCCATTTGCTGAGTAATTTATCA
The DNA here is from genome assembly GCA_034696945.1 of Lipothrix lubbocki. Classification (NCBI taxonomy): domain Eukaryota; kingdom Metazoa; phylum Arthropoda; class Collembola; order Symphypleona; family Sminthuridae; genus Lipothrix; species Lipothrix lubbocki. The sequence goes on along the minus strand of JAQGAK010000010.1, from coordinate 162,953 downwards.
ACAACAAAAACTTTTCAGATCACAGAATCCTAATGGGAGCTTAAGAGAATCCTCGCATCATTCTCCCTTGTGCTTTTCATCTTGTCTTTGGATAGGAAGGATGTCTTCTGCGTTTATACGAAGGATGTCTTCTGCTGCCTTCTTATTCCTCACTGTGTCCTGTCATGTGTACTGGCAGACATATCCGATGAGCATGAAAATCCAACAAGCCTAATTAAACCCGAGAGGTTTCGCCGGGCAAGTTAGTTAAGTTCAATAATAATGGTTACTTTGATGGGGTCTTCAGAAAGAGGCACAAGATGACTTGTATGCTTCTATTGTATTAAATTGTGCAAGACGGGCAACTTATCTGTGTAGCCATCCAAGACAATTTTTTTCGTTTCTCCCAAACTTTCCTCATATGAAAATGCTTACATAATTCAACTTCGTGAAGATACTCTTCACAAATTGTAATATACTGCCAACAAAAATAACTACCCTTCATACATGTTGTTGTACACGTCATGATAACTTGAGTCAGTAGGAAAATAGGATCTTCTGAGTTAAATACTGTTCTCATAGTTTGAATATTCGTATCTAATTACCACTCCAGAATCTATAGCTGTAATAAGTCCAAAGAGAATATTATTTTCTCCTTTGGTGACATTTAAGAATGATTTTATCTTATCACCATGTTTCTGTTCGATCCCGTTTTTAGAAGCATAAGAGCTCACTGTCAGTTCAAACAGTCGTCTCCTATAATCCAGTTAAAGAAGTTATTACTCAACTTTACGTTCTTTAAAATGCGATTATTCTTGACGGGAGTATTGTAAAAACTTTTTGATTCAAGGCCAACGCCAACAGTACGATGAATATATATTCCTATTACCTAAAAATAACTACAAATCTTCGCTTCCAATTTCTCTTTAACATTCTACATATTTTTTCTGGAATGAATAGCTCAATAATACAATTTCTCATCGAGTCTAACCTGATTGACTTGATTGAATGCTCTTAAAAATCAAGCGTCAAGAGGAAAAAAGAAAATCAAAACTCCTGAAAAAAAGTTAAACACAGCTGTACACTGCTTGCACGATGTTGCTTCTGTATGCTTTTTCTTTCATCGTATGTTCATTTCTCCAAAAATCTTGGATGACGGGCGTCACGACAACTCTGGTATTGATTGCAGTGAAAATATCATAAAGGAAAAGTTTTTTTTCTCTCGAGGATACAGAATTTCCAACCCATCCGACTTAGGGTCAAAGGGCATTATAAGACGACAGATCTCTTGTTGAGAAAACATTTATATGTGTGTGCTTTTTGGAAATGTGAGCAATAACTTTGTCGTCGCTTGTAATCACATGGGTATGTGTTTCATGTACCCCTTTTGTTGATACAAAAACAACATGAACAAGTTGGATAAAGGAAACGAAAAAGGCTCGTCAGAAAAGGAAAATAAATATCATTTTTTGGGAGGGATTGTTTCCATGAGAATGAAATGCGAAGGAGAGCTATAAAGATACAAAAGTAGAAACTTCGCTGGAAATGTAGTCTTTAAAGACTTTTCAAACTAAAATTTTCATTCATACACCCTCCCTTTTTGACATAGTAGAAAGTACGTTTTGCAGATCCTTACTTGGATTTTTACGACTTGTAGCCTGTCTATTAGTACCACAGTGCAAGTTACCATTACAGGTTGGGATGCCAAGCCAAAGTAACATGTACAGACGATTATTTTATTCAATTGCAGAGGTACAAGGATACTAGTTATTGCTTTTCTTTCTATAGCTTGAAAATGTGTAGAATACGTTCACATCCATCATCTTGCCTGTACAGTGTACTTACAATAAGCTATAAAATTGTCGAGTCACTCCAAGTAAACAATCAAGCAATCTTAAGCAATCTACACAATTGTGATGTAGGGCTTAACACAAAAATATTTTCGCGGTTCTCTGAAAACGTGTGAGCAGGATACAAGAGATTTTTACAACTACTATATTTTAATCAATTTTGATATTAACCCAATAATTTCTTGCAAGAAAATGTACTTTATGTAAGAATAGTCCTTCTAACACAAATGTGAAAGTGCATTGTATGAATATAGTAATAATGAAGCTACGCATTATTAACATTAAATTCAAGCACTAAAGCAAATACTCATACAAAACTTATTTTAACACCTATTAAGGTACCCATCGGTGCTACGAAAATATAGATTAGAAAAGCTCTTTCAATGTATAGTCTCATCGGAACTTGAAAAAGCAATCACATACGCGCCTTCACACTTCATCTTAATTTAATACCCTAAAAAGCAATACATTTGCTTCCAAATCACATTAAAACCAGCAAAGAGATGAATGCGACTTAAAATACTTCCTTCCTACGAACCTGAACTGTCAAAGCTTTTATTTCCCTGTAAGAACTCCGTGCATCGTTATACATGCGCCCATTGCTAAGAGACAGTGAATGAGAACCGCCGTGCCTACACCTATGCTGATACACAGGCTCATGAGCAGCAAGAGAACGGAAGAACCTGAGAAGGGAACTTTCAGATCTAAGTAGATCGTCAGAGTACGAGGGTCGGCTCTCAATGCGCTCTATAACCACAACTAAGTTTTTGTTGTGTCGGCAGCTGAATCCAAGGCTTTCTATCAAGTGTGTTATCTAACAAAAGCATACACGACGTTGTACATCTAATCACATAGGACGTGAACTTTAGTGATGGTTTTTGCCAGTCCCGTGCAATTTGTTCCATCTCGTAACTTGTTGATTTCCATTAAAAATCCCGTGTTATTTGTTCTCTGGACTGCAAGCGAGTATGAACAGGAAAGTGATAATGAAGTATTCCCACTTACGGATTTCGTAGCATCAAAGCAGAGCTGTTGAGTTCACAGCTGTCAATTTGACTTTTGAGCTTGGTGAAAATTCTGCTTTGTACGCAAATATAGATACACTTATACCTGCTCGCTAGCTTCTGCTTCCTTTTTTAAGGTAATTTGAATTTTAAAGCTGTTCATTTGTAGTATGATTTTTAATTTGTTATATTTTCTGATGATTTACCTCCATTTTTGTGTGTTGGCAAAGTTTTAATCCATGAAAAGTGGATTATGTCTTATTATTTTCCAGGATAAAATATTATTTAAAAGATTTAAAAGAATTATTAAAATGGTTCAATCAACCTACTTAGATTATATAGGTAAATTGAGATTTTAGTGAAGACATTAGGTCAAGAAAGAAATCGATATGTGGGGTGCACTAACATGAAATAGTCGGAATTCCGATGTTACTCGATAAGATTACGTTTAAATTGAATGTGCACATGAATGCAGTGCACTGTAAAGTTTTTGCTGAGCAGTGGGTGGATTTACAGTTCCTAACAGGTATGGACATTTGTCATTGCGTGAATGCACACAAGTAAGAAGCAGGGGTAACTAATGGCGTATGTATATATTTTCATATGCGTATATTTTAATTGTGTATGAACTATACATGTAGCTTCAAAGAAGCAAGGGGGGGGGGAATATTTTTTATCTGAATAACAAAGATACATGTAATTAACACCTATTCCTGTGACATTAATAGTGTATGTGAAACCAATATCTATTTATTGTACCATTTCCAACCCTGAAATGCAATTTTGGTTGACATTCCAGAGGGAGGTAGCAATTTAAAATCTGTTACACATAGCTCAGGCGGGTAACTTGATATAATCGAGGAACGATAGGATCTAAGGACCAGGAGAAACTTTCCTTACCTAGACGTGACAGGAGTGCAGATGCGAGTTCCTTTCAGACCTTTACCTTATTGTCAAGTCTTTTGTATTCAGTTCCTATAATGCCAGCAAACATGAGAACGAATGTGATCTTATTATTGTATCAGAGGGTGAAACTGTTTCTTCGTTAGGTGATATAAGCAGAAAACGCTTTCGTTTTTTGTCTAACTCCACAAACATTTTTACAGCAACATACATATGGACATGTGAATTTATCTGAGTCACAATTCAAGTTTTCGATGGTTTTTATGGCTAAAGCCCTTCTGGTCTATCAATATTTGTGTCTCCAACTAACGCGCTCAGATACAATTATTTATGTTTATGCATACACGCCGCTGTCAGTAATGGCTAAAACACTTTATCATACATATAAGCAAACGTTTTTAGGAATTAACGCTGGCTGGTTCTATTCCATCAGTATGCATAACTACCTAAAATGGCCTACTGCAGGCACACTCGCGTTAATTTACAACTGAAGAAAGAAAAATCTGCTGCTTGGCACCTACTTCCATGCTACTTGGGTGCGAAGGAAATTGCTTGCATCTACAGCCTGTACAACTCAGTCACACATCCCTTCCAGAGGCGTCTTTAGGTTGTGTAGAGGAGACTTGGCAGAGATTATAATGAGAATTCGGATGAACACATCCGATTACAGTGTTAAAAATAATTTCATGGACAATCCAGAGGTGCTTAGCTCCGTCGTTCTCTGTCAACTTGGGCTGCGCCACCAATAATTAATTCCCGAGCATATTTTTGATTCGATTCCAAACAGAATTTACCCACACCCCTAGAGACAAATTTTCCGTGACATTTTCTTACTGCTAAATCCACTACTGAATTACACATTCTCTGGATAGGTACCTGCGATTAAAATACCACATGATTTTAACCCAATAAATGAGTTAAAGCTTCATGAAGTGTCACACTTAAAACTACTTTAGTTATATTATATTTTCATAGTACAGGAAAGTTTTCTGCTAGTTTGGTGTCCAGACCGAGGAAGTGGTGAAAATAAATTGCCAATTAAAAATTACGAACAAGTCTCAAAGGCACGCGGAATTTTGAGGTTTACAGATTTGAAAGCAAAAGCACATTTCAACAAGACTAAGTCTGGCAATTGGTGTATACAAACGAAGTACTTTTCACTTATGGACAGCATTCATCGTCTTATATAAACACTGTTTTTACCATGATATTTGATGGATTTTTACTACCAGCCCTCTTGATCACTGTCATTTGTTTTATATCTGTAAATCTCCTGTACTTATCCGCACTTTCAAGCAGTTAAGCCCAACGCATTACATAGATAAAGCTTCCTTTATAAACACTTCAAGGTATATAAGGAAGAGCTTTTATTGCACAGTTGTACATTCTTATTCCTATTTCAATAGAGAAATGTAGGAATATATTTAAATCGAAAACCCTTTCTAATATTTTATTCTATCTTTACCCTATTCATACTGTTAGATGTACATATAAACTGAAAATCTTCGAATTTGTCATCCAAATTTTCTGCGAACGAAATACACTTTATAAATGCATACTGCCATACTGGTTCAATTTAGCTACTAAAGTGTGTGTCAATAAAATTTCCACTTGTTGAGAGAGGACTGAAGCAATTTCCAAAATTTCAATTTACTTCAACGAAGTCAAGTACACTTGACCACACAAAATCATTTGCAATGTAAGGAGATCTTCCCGTAACTGTCAGTATAGATTCGATTACTTTGCATGAAGTATAGGCTTACGTACTTAAACTTGTACTGCTATATTTTTTGTTCCATATGAATAAGTTTGTGGTGTCAGTCAAATCAAGTTAATTCAAAAGTCTGTTTAGGCTCACTGTTGCTTCGGAAAAAATCTTGGGCTCACAGGCTCTCCCATGAGAAGTTGTGCTCAGAGTAGTAGCTAATCAGACGTAACTTGGAGGTTAGAAAGGTCAACAAATCTACTTGTTTATGTAGTTGAATGCAGTTGTGCATACATTTCTAATCAGTTAGCGTTAAGAATATCAACAGAGTACATTTTCATATGGGTAGAACATAAGAACTGATTCCAAAGTTTTTCTAACAAATGTAAAAAGCGGAGCAGGGGGTTTAAATTACCGATGAATCCCCTTTGTACGTACACATACAATCGAACATTAATTCAGAATTTATGTTTTCATTATAAATTGAAGATTTTGGACTTATTTCACTTGAAAGTAGACAGAACAAAGGCAAAGGCAATGGAAGATTCAGAAACTTCAATTTATTACGATAATATTTTTAAGGGGCGAGATGGAAACAGACGAGACTTTTGTATAAGTACATAGGTAACTAGTAAGTAGTAACATAAAAAGAATTATCTTAAACTTTCAAACTTTGTGATACGAATGCGTATACTAGAAGTAGTAGTAGGCTACAATGGTACCATGACCGAAAATAAATTCTACGGAGCCAGGTGATTGATGAGCAACTGGTCGTAGGGGTATATGAATGTTGTAACAACATTAAAACGTGGGAAGGTATATCTTCAAATGCTAGATGTAATAAAGTAATGCCACAAAAGGAAATCGAACAAAAGATTCATACACTTAATCATGAAAATAAGAATACCTGGGGATGGGTGTATCATTCTGCCTTCATTCATAATTAAGAGGACTTTTCTACGGTTGTCCATGACAATCATTAATTGAACACATTAATTGCGAATGCTTGTGTATTTTAAGCTAATGCCATTCTCATGTCTACTAAGAATTCCAGTGCCTTGCGTATAGCATTTAACCGAGGTAAATCGTTTTATCAAAGGTGTGGGATCTGTTATGTGTTTGAACTAAAGAAATGAGCCTGTATAAGAGTTTAAAGAAGAATCGTTTAAAATATTTTGTTTTGAGTTCTTCTGCCGCTCATTACCGGTCTACAATTTTAAATAACAAGTGGTCATTAATACGTTTGAAATCTTGTTATTTTGCAGGATATCCATAAATAATATAATCCGTATCTGTTATCTGCGAATTTCCTGTATGTTTATCGCACTATCGCTATTATTATTGCACAATTTGACAATAATCATTTGACGAGAATAAAATCGATAGTAGTGATTAAAATGATAGCTCATAATCGTTGTAAGTCATCATTCTATTCGTCCACCAGAAAATTTTATTGTAATCAGTCAATGTAATTAGTCACTATAGCATCTACAAGCAAAATTTTAATGCCACAATATTATCAACTATACCATTCACATCTGACGGACGACGTATGTATGTTGAAACTTGAAGTCTCAAAGCAAAAATTGAAGTAACAATATCCCAATCATATTTAACACGCGAGCTCTTAAAAGTAAATACGTGCATATAGTCTCTAAATGTTGTTGATACACTTGAACAACTCAGATCATAAGTTGTTCTGAAGGATCACGAATGCACTAAAGAAAATTAATAGCTGAGTTGCAGAAATGAATATTCAAAGTGTGTAACTGGGATTTGTTAAGTAACTATTCAAATGGCGTTCTCTACAGTTACACCCGTTTCTTCAGAGGCAATCTGTCTGCATTGACAAGAATAATATTGCCGTGTGGGCGCTGCATTTTAGAAAGAGTGCCTCCTGTGGATAAATCATCTTTCATTCCATCAATTTTGTTTGTATCTGTATCTCCACTCTTGGCATTTCGGTGGAGTGTTGTCTTTCTTGGAGTATCTACCTAAGATGCAAGGAGGTAACACTTGACAGACCAATTGATTTGTATCAATTGTGCTAGTGGTTAAACATTGACAACCATTTTATTCATATGAGTAAAATGCCTTTTTTAGCACCGAAAAGCCGAGCCTTTCATATGTCAGTTCCTACGTGAGTTAAGATCAAAAAATATCCGTAATGTATACAATCATGTTTGACAATGTTTACAAAACATGTACGATAGAAACGTTGAGGCTACGCAAAAATTTTATTTTATATCTAAATTCTTGAAAAGCTCCAACCAACCTTTGTGAAAATATTGCAGAGCAGTTATTGCCATATAAACTAAGAACAACCGAATGTGCAATTTATATATAAAGCACTACTTTGTCTGTGCTTTAGTTCTTATCACTTATTAGCTTTTGATGGGCTCTACTATATAATCAGTGTTAAGCTTTTCCTATTCATTAACACAGCTGCTAGAAGTACTAAGTACACCTTTTCAAAAGAGGTAGAGAGAAATTTCTAAGAATGCAAGCAACCCCAAAAATTGATTAGGTCTAAACGATGTTGATTCAATCATAAGTTTCTAATAGATTCGCATGAACTCAGCAAAGCTAGACGGCACGGAGCAAACCTGTTTACGAGTATTTATACAGTGGCTGTCTGAAGATTATATCGAATATCGTGTAAGCAAATATATGCATAAATCAATAAACCAAATAATAAGCTTTTTTATTATGGTTCACAGCCCTTAGGTATATGTTTTTTACAAACGTTGAGATGATTGGAAGTCTGAAGCACTGATTTTTTAACGGTGCCATTGTACTGCCATTTATATTTAAATTAAAATGGACTTTATCTATAATAAAGGGTAGTTAATGATATGGAAAAACTCATTAGCACACTTCTTGACGCCAAGTCCAATGCTAAAAAAGATTGTACTGTTTTAGATTGACATTTCTTCAAAGTTACAACAGTGCTTTGTAATATGTGTAGCAACTGTTCTATACACGTTTGTAATGTAATGGAGATGCTTTAATGGAAGCAAAAACAACCGTTAAATGCGCATAAGCGCTTGCAAGCTGGGATTAGTAGGTCGCCGTATTTATCTACGTAATCACAAGTTATATGAAGATTAGTTCGAAATGCAGTTGACACATTGGTATTTACTGCCAATTTTTCCCAAACACTGATATCATAATATTGCACAGCATTACAACTACGTAGATAGATTACAATAATAATTTTAAACGATCGTTAGAGTTTCAAATTGTCAACCGACGAAAGGGATAATTTGCGGAGCCGAAAATAGCTTTAGTGTCTTGGTCGAATTTTTCATGACAACATGAAAACTACATAGGTAGAAGTGTAAAAGGTAAAGTGCTTAAAGAAAAAATCAGGTACATCATTGTAAACTTTATTATATTTTATTGTTTTTCGGTAGTTATTACACTCCTGTTAAAGTGTTTTATCTTCCACCCGTAATTAAGTTTTATAATAATAATGAATAATCGTTTTTTAAATTGGCTTGATTATCAAAATGACATTAAAGCAAGATTAAAGAACTCATAAGTATTAACTGTGTTTGTTGGCAAGCCTTAGAGAGATCCGGCAGTTGTAAATAACGTTGACGTTTCTCTCCATTTAACATCTTTCAAACAAGCCATGGATACTATTTGCAATTATTTATGTACATCGTATGTATATTATCCATCCAGGCAACTGCATATAACGAAGAAATTACTTTCAACAAATTTTAATCATACCGGTTGAAGACCACCATGAATCTAACGGATGTTTTGGGTCCGGGACAGGAACAAATAAGTCATGAACACACATTTAATCGAAGTACAAATGCGTACCCGCGGGCTGCAACGATTGCTGCTGCTACCTGTGCAATCATTTTTATCGTCGTAGGTGTCATAGGTAAGTCGAATTTAAATGTGTGTTTGTAAGTAGTAAATTGAATTTGTTAAGAAGGAAGGGAAATTGCCAAACAATAAAACTCAATCAAACTAATGCTGTTTACTTTGTTCCAGGAAATTTAATTACCATATTTGCGCTGTGTAACAGTAGGAAATTACGAATGCACGCGACAACATGGTTCGTGTTGAGTTTGTGTGCATCAGATCTAATTTTTTGTGTGGTCAACCTCCCTCTCACAGCTTCAAGGTACATACATGAGTCTTGGATTCATGGGGATATTCTTTGCCGCCTGTTTCCATTTTTCTTCTATGGAAATGTGGCCACTTCACTAATGAGCATGGTGGCAATCACAATCAACAGGTACTTAATTCATATACAAAAAAGAGATTTTCTCTAAATTATTTTCTCGGCAAAAGTGTTACGATTTTTCGCTGAAATGCAGGATGCAATCAATGTATGTATATCATGTAGGTATGTATACATTTAAATACTACACATACATAGTTGCTTATATAGAGAGCAAATTTTTACGGACCATTTATGGAAGATTAAGTGATTAAGATAGCTTACACCTGTGTACAAAACTAATTCAAGTGCACTTGCAGCTATTCCGGTTGATAGTAATTGTTATTTACAACTCGGAATGCCAACTTGGTTGCCGAGCACATTCGTACGATTACCAGATGATTGTTGATTCTTTTCCAGATACGTCCTGATTGCTCACTACACCCTGTATGACAGACTCTACAGGAAGTGGAATATTATTGCCATGATTTCATTCGTGTGGCTATTCAGCTTTTTAATGATGATGCCACCATTACTTGAAGTTTGGGGAACATTAGGCTTGGACAGTAGCAGCTTTAGCTGCACAATCTTGAAAAAAGATGGGAAATCTCCGAAAAAATTTCTTTTCGTATTTGGTATCCTTATACCATGTGCAGTAATCATTGTATGCTATTCTTGTATCTTCTTCCGTGTTAGGAGAAGCCGGCTAAACTTGCTTGCCCATGGGTATGTCCATTTATTTCCTTATTTGCAGAATTATGTGATCACTTCTATTTGCTTAATCAACAGAAAGTGAAAGATAGGCCTTATATTGGGTTTCCAACGAATTTGTTACTTTTTATATACATTAGCATATATATAGGAAATGCCACATTAATTTTAAAATCTCTCTACAGAAACAATGAGCTTGGAGATGGCAACAACCAGAAGTCCAACTTCTTGACTAGTTCACAAAAACGCATACGTAGGGATGATTTGCAACTTACGAAAATGATGTTGCTCATTTTTTGCTGTTTCTTAATTTGCTTCTTACCCCTGATGATTCTCAACATTTTGGACTACGATGTAAGTTTGATAAATACTATATACATACATGTCAAAAGTAATTATACTTTATAATGTAGTACTTGAGTCAATAAAATAGAATCTTTAACGCCTGCGAATTGTTGATTTAGGCTGTTTCCCCAACCATTCACATTTGCGGATCAATCCTGGCGTGGAGCTCTTGCTGTACAAATCTGATAATTTATGTGCTGACAAACCGTCAGTACAGGAAGGCTTACGAAGAGTTACTTTGCCGCCGGAGAGCTGCAGATAGACAGAGTCACACCGCCTCACGATCTGGTTCGGGAAAAACATTCCTCACAGAAATGATTCAGTTCAACGTAGCATCTGACAAAATCAAAATCAATAATGGGCTTACTCCTAATGATTTAGGCACTTGAGTTGAGGTGTGCATGCACTATAGACCACCTGCATGCTGATCTTATAAACACACACACCAGCATGTGTGATGCAACTCCTTGATCCTTCCAAGACCTAGAAATGCAAGTTGCCCCCTTAGTTCACGTGAGACTTAAGAAGCCTTTTTATTTTCATTTTCGTTACTTTTTTACATTATTATTATTATTTCATTAATCCTATCATTATTACAAAGTAACCACCTTGTGTTTTACCAAGTCATTAAGTTGTGTAGTCAGAAGAGTATGAACGTATAACCCATAACTTAACCCACGTGTGCATGTACTACTGTTCTACAAACTGTAGTTTTTGTTGGGTTTATGTTTATATTTTTGAAACGCTGTATATTTATAAATCCTTGCATTTTCAACTTGAATTTTTTAATATGAACATTTTAATATTATATCATGACAACAACCAAATTTACAAACATCATTATTAATTTAATTAATAACTGCTATCTTGTATAAACATTTTTATCTTTATCTGGCGAGGTTCTATATTGCTAATTGAGATTATACCGCACGGTTTGCTTTAAAGTAAATTCATTATCATTCAACTTCTTTCCGCTGTTATCATAAATGCGGAGTTACGGAAAATATTTATGTATGTATAAAAACGAGTATAAATAAATGTATAATAAATAAGTAGTAAGTAGAAACTAACTTTGACACTGCAACTATAAAATGTGTAAATAAATTAGATTTTATAGCTTAGAATTGAGCTAATTTTTGAATCTTTTTAAGTCCAGCGCAAGTTTGTTCAAGTATACTCTTGGTAGAAACAAATAATAAGTAGTTGCGTTTAATGTTAGCTAAATTATACTATTTTTGTACACCTGTCCGTAGTATGTATTTAAATTTCTGTTGCCAAGATCATAATGGTACATCAGATACTTATTTCACGGCAAAAAATATGTAAATGAATCTTGCAACTTTACAATGCAAACAATGTCGTGTGTTATTATCTATACCTTAATTGTATTGTACGATCTAAATTTAATTTGCTAAGTAGAAAACAATTACCTACATATACATATAATATGTTGATATTATACAATACAACGCCAGCCAACCTGACCATATATGTAATTATATCAAGCCCGCCGGCCAGTCAATGCAAAATCGTATCGGAAACTCAACCACAAACTCCGTCATGCTTCTATATTGCAAATACCTGCGAGGACTGGAAAAACTACATGCACGGAAATGCCAAAAGAAATAGACGGAGTTTCAAACAACACATGGATTGTACGACTGACATTTTTTAAATTTTAAGTTTAAATCCAATCAGATTTAATTAGATGTGTCAGCCAAAATAAAATATAAACGGCTTTTTATTTTTTCCAGCTCATTATTATATTTTCCAGCTTATCATTAGAGCATATCAGCATCTATCAATCAGAACTGTCATTTTACCGTTGTTACTTCTTAATTTTATCTGTACTTCACGCAATTTACAATTTTCTATAATATTTTCAATTAATCTCGAGAGATTTGTAGATACACTTCTTTTTACAACATCTTTATTTTTTCCATGAATTTACACAACGTAAATGGAGCTTTCTAGCTTTAATGAAATACGCTATAATGGTACATCCAATTTCGGAAATTTTGCTAGTACTTCTGTTGTTTTTTATACCTAAAATTAGAAGTTAAGCAATTGCATCGCATCAGGTGCAAGCGAGACAATTATCATCAAATTGTGAGTAGGTAATTACGCTAATTATAACTTGTAAATTTGGCGTTGTGCACATTTTATGCACTTTTATGTTGCATTTCGTTCAACAAGTATTATCATGTGCTAAAATAATATCCCCTCCATGCGACGAGATTTGTAGCCATAAAACTACAAAAGAAAATGTGCAAAAATTTTCCCATGCCGGGAATCGAACCCGGGCCTGCTGGGTGAAAGCCAGCTATCCTAGCCACTAGACCACATGGGAATGGTGAAGGGTTTGCATTTGAAACCTTTTAATATAGCAATTTCCTGTATATGCCACAGCAGCGTAAGCACAAGTGTGCTATCTGAGTGATTGCGTGCAGAAATTCATGTGTGGAGTGGATCGTGGCAATGCAACACGCTATTTTATCAATCAAGTTTAACTATAGATACATACAAGTTTAATATAATAGTATTTATAAGTTAAATTCAAGATTTAGGGTTTTTATCTTCCAAGTAATAATTTGCACACAAATTCTACTGCTGTAAGATCAACATTTTAGTTGTTAATTTAATATTGAGAATGTCTGAGGATGTTCTTTCCTCAAATGTTTTTCCAGAAACACTCAACATCATTTTGCAAATGATAATACTAATTTAAAATATTAAGTAAAGATTCTACTATACTAGTTAATGAATTAATATTTTATTTAAATGAATAATTTAATCAAATTTAATGCAAAGCAAACATTCAGTCAGGTTATCACCGCGGAATTTCTTCGACAAAAACTCTTTCAGGCTTTCTTCGCCATATTTTCTCCCGTAACAGAACCGTTCCACAGCCACACAGAACGCAACCACATACCTAGAAAGATACATACATATAAATGATATACTGTCAGTTCCAATCGAAACATTTTATGCTTCGAGTTAAACATGTACCTCAATAGAAAAATTAAGGGGGCGGCCATATTAATGTTTTTTCATATTATGAGTGGATTCAAAATATTTAACGACAAAATTTAAATTCCATGATTTTAAATAGGAAAAAAGGATGGAGTGATGAAAATGACGAATTTTATTTCTTTGATGTTGAAAGTAGTTGTCACGGAATAAAAAGAAAACCCACAATACGGAGGCAGATATTAGCTAAAAAAATATTAAAACACTGTTTGAACCAGATTGATATTTTTGGTTAGACAAAACTAACAATATACAATTTATGTAAATATGAGCTGCCGCCAAGTATTATTTACGGCCTATAAGGACGGTAACGGTAAACACGGAGTATAAGCCTATCTGTATATAAGGTTACACATCAATTTGTTTTGGATTTAAATGTGCATATGGTATGGGGTAAGTAAATCCATAAAGTATGGAATTTAGGGTTTGCCGGGTGTGTTTGTTCCCAGTTTACCAGGAGTTAAGTTTGTAAATTGTGATTTAGTGGACATGTTGTGCAGATAAAGATGGCGTTGCTATTGCAAACTAGACAAACTGACAAACCCATTTTCATCCAGTGGTGCGAAAATTATACTATTATTTCGTCAGTTAAGGTATGCTTCTATATACATAATTACCTTGGAGAACACATTTATCAACTTTTTGGTTGTTATTAGAACTACTTTTGAATCCACTTGTGTGATAATAAGAACCCCTATAATAAGCGCTATTTGCATTCACGGTGCATGCAATTTTTGTTTGCTTGACATAGGTTGGTATACTTTTGCTTTGGTCATACTGTCACAATAGTGTAAGTTTATAAAAACTACACTTACTTAGTTGACATTGTCAGCATTATTTCATGAAACAGGTGCAATTTTATTGTTGAAATCTTTATAAAACGAAAAAAAACGTATCTACTTGCTGTGTTAAGCTAAAGTTTAAGGTTAAGCACAATTTGCTCACATGACGTCACCACTGGTTTGGGTTTACAGCTTTTGCTAATTACAAATTACGATTTTAGCGTAACAAAACACATTTCCCTTCTACAAATCGTCGACGAAGGATCCCAAAGTACCAATTTCTATACCTTCAACACAGAAGTTGATACTTTTTGATACTTCGCCGACGAAATGCTTTTGGACGAGAACTCAGCACACTGGCACTGTAATAACTTTATGCTATTTATCATTCTTTTTTAATGTCCATAATTTTACGGAGAGTGTTTGTTTTCCCATGTTGCCCGATGAGATGACCTGGTCCACACTCAAGAAGATCGAAAATTACCTACTTAAACTTTTCTAAGCAATGGAAGAAAATCAGGATTGATTTATACATGAGACAATATTGCCTAGGGATTCAGACTTATTAGGAATGAAGTCTCATTAATAAGATATTGCTCAATGATTTGATATGACTTATAGGCTGGAAACTATAATCAAAGCAATAAGGACATCCACAGGTAAGAATTAAAAGTATACTTAAGTATCTTAAAAAAATCAAGGCTTGCTATAGCTGAGGAATTTTCCCGAATGTTTTTCACGTTCATCTCATTAATTTTAACATGTACAACTATACTTACGATTAGTGTAATGCAACATAACGTGGAAGTTCTATACATTTTAGCGAAATAATCGTTTGCAATTCCTTATTTTAAATCATTTCGCATTGCAGTTCCAATTTTTGCATTTAGTTTGAATTGAAGTCATATTTGCCTCTAAGCTCTTGCCTCTTTTATGGTTCTGCCGCTCAATTTATCGCTCACATTGACATAAAATTTCGGTCAAATTTCATTCTTAAATTATTCCACTTAAAAAAATTTTTTTAAGTGGCCGTCGTTACTATTATTAACAGCACAAATATCTGTTAGGTAAAATCATTTACAAAAAAATGATTTTAAAATTATGATTTTTGATTCTGTTTGCAAATGGAAACTCAAAAATATTCAATATGTTAGTACATAAAATGAGCCTGAAGAAGACAGTTGTCGAAACGTATCTATTAATAAAAAATTGTTTTGTCTTAAAAAGTGATCAAGACTTTGATTTTAATTGATTTGTCAAATATCATTCATCTCTCTTTCAGTTTTCTGATGTGATCTATTTGCAAAGCGAAAGTAATTAATGTGATTTTTATTAATTTTTTCCCGTCCATTCCTCCTTGTGTAATACGTATTTATCATTGTCATATTCTGTCTTTCTTTGCGATCCTTCATCATCTTAGTCCTTCATTTTTAATTAACTTGATTAGATTTAGTCATGCCAAGTATAGATTTTATTTTAAAAACCCAGATGTCATTTTTTGGTGGTTATCATTCCTTGTTGTGTGTATTTTGTTAGTTTGTAGTCCCAGAAATATTCTTTCAGGGCAATACGAGAGAAGATTGTACAAAAATGCTGCTCTAAGCAAATGGTAAACACCATGTATAATACCCGAATAGTAGTGTTGTAAAACCCAATAGATTGTATCGCCATTTTTATACTTTTTATTCTCTTACTAATAAATTGCTTACAACTTAATAAGTGCTTAAAATTAGGTATTTATTCAGTTCAAATTTTTCGAAATCGATGGCATGTGGTACTGAAAAGCGTTTCCTTTGTTAACGAAATGGCGCTGAAGTTCCTACTGTTTATTATTGTAAACACGAGGATATTATTACAAATTTTTGAGGGTTAAAAATGTCTACGGACCGCTTTAAAAAGCGTCAACAAAAATCAGAGTAAACGTAGAAAAGTAAAGCATCTTTTACGTCCTTCCAGGAATAAAACAAGGGATTTCCTTTGCGTGAGCATATTTTGTAGAACATAACTTAAAAGTGAATATTGTCATGATCTAATAATCTAATCTTGTATTGTAAGGGCTATACAATATAGAAGCACTCATTTCATACATGAAGTTTCATTTTCATCATGCAGATTCATTCATCATGTGCATACAGTTCCCAGGATGAATTACAAAACACGACACAGAGTGTTTGTTAGAGAGGAAGATTTTTCTTCCTCTCAAGATTGTATCCTTTAAAGATTAGCCCCAAGACACGGACGGCAGTTTAAGACCGGCGCATAGCTTGGGTAAGGAGAGTAAGCTCACTCAAGCTCTTGTTTAATCCGCATTCACTCCATCCTCCAGCAGTTCCTTTCGTAGTCTCGAGTGAGATTCGTGTCCGAGGAGGACTATGTGAACAACGAGATTTGACTTTTGACTCACACATCTCTCACATACAAGTTTAAAAATTAAGTGACGAAGATGTAATGCTGAGCAAATAAACAGCTAATTCTAAGTGGAAGCAGTTATCCTATATTTGGTGGGGAAGTGACTAGTGATACATCCTGTATGTGCATATAGTTCACTGGATGTTCTTCCCGTAGTCATCATCCCCTATTAGCTCTGAGCAGCCTTCACTAAAACTTCACAATTCTCCACAGTCAAAATGAAGTATAAGTGTATTTCGTGTATGGGACTTTGTACATTTCTTCTAATCATAAGTAAGTCCATTTATTTTCCTTTACACTTGGCTAAAACTCTTAGTTGTTGACCATCTTAGTTATTTTCATTCATTCTCTCGCGTCTCCTCGTTTGCTAAACCATTTTGTAGTCCTTCCACGGGCACCGTAATCTCCAGCAACATCCATTCTATCTTATGGAATTTATCAATGTTCGCTTCAAGAATGTATATCATTTTTTTTACAATAAGCCTATTAGCCCAAGCATATTTCTTAGATTTTTAATTGTGGCTCTAAAAGTTATTTTTCCACGTTTCAAGAACGTCGGGCAAAACGTTTATAAAAGTTTAAGCTACATGGATGCTCTAAATTGAAGTGAAAGTTATTAAGATCTTTATTGAATTGAAACTTTAAAGTGAGCACGAGATGGACCGCTACAATAATAATTGGGCCTATGAAAGTAACTTTAATATTTCTAGGAATATAATCAAGTCGAACTACAGACAGTTTACCGTAGCCCGACTAACTCAAATGGGGGGTGTAAACTCAACTTTAAAAAATTACTTGCACATTGGAGGCAGCTTACAGAAAATTAAGACTTTTTAGAATGTATGCGGATTGTACCTTCATTCATGAAAACATGTTTGCTTAAGAATAACCCAAGGGTCGAAAATGTTGCAAAATAAGTCGATCCCTGCATATGTTAATACTATATATAACCCTGTTATTAGTTGAATAGTACTGGAGATTATATCAATGAGCGTCCAACAGTTAATTAATCTTATTACTACATGCAAATATGAAGATGATTCAAGAACGTAACTGACATCTCATTTTAACCTCGCGTAGTTATTACAAAAACGATCATGCTGCACAAAGTAGCCAACGGTGATTTTGGCTCACAAAATAATTACTTGAGACATAAACGTTGAAGTATAATAATGTTTTGTAAAATATAAATTCGCCTACACCGATTCCCCCTTCATAAGTGGTTGTGTTCAATTATGCTAGTAGCACTAATTAAGCTAGTCAACGAAGTAATCAGTAAGTGAGATTAAGGGAATTCATTACAGAAGAGCCAAATGAGTTTCCAACTCAAAGTGTTAATCTTTGTTTAGTGTTAGGGTGTTTCCTTTAAAATTCCTAAAGCAGGAGGTACATATATTACAGCAAGGAAAATATAGAATGCATGACATTAATACATAGAATACATAATGTAAATATGTAAGAATAAGTATGCTCCCTATTGAACCTTTTTTTATGTCATGGAGCGAACTGCAGGCTGAACTGCACGAATAAAGGGAATACATGCATGCATAAACTGTTCACTTTCAGCTGTCATAAAGATGAAGCAAGCAAGAATCACCTGTTGAATATGCAGAAACGGGCAACCATTTCCCGAGTTTACGTTGTGAATATTGGTGTATGTAAAAACATATCCTCATCATTTATCTGTGCATGGAGAATGTAGGTTAATCAATCCAGAATGGCTATTTCTTAGTTTTCATAACGGCATATGTTGCTATAGCGTAGAGCATCAAGTTTCACTTTCGTTGAAAACATTTGTGCACACACACACGTATCCAGATCTTTATTGTTTTAGACCAAGAATGATTGGCAAAAGGCTGCGGAAATAAAGGAATTACAATTTGCTATAGTAACAAATCAATTCTAATAGACAAGAAAAACATGTTCCGCACTGAAGGGTACAAATTTATAAGGTCACGACATAGTCATTTTACAAAGTCGACATCATGAGTGCATTTAAAAAATCGACAAACTCCTCTACATCCGAATTGTTTCCTTTATTTGCTTTACAAGTATAGTAATGTCAGTCTGAAAGCAATACAGATCTAAAAGAAGGATATTAATTAATTTTTAACAGTCTTATTATTGCAAGTGTCAGACCAAATAACAGATTAAAAAATAATGTCCGATGATGAGTTATTGCCTCACAAATGTAAAAGTATAAGGTGCTCGTTGGGTGCGTATGGTAAAAAGAACAGTCAAACGCCCACATTGACTTTATTATAATCGAATCTCCTGAAGCCACGCTAAACACATTCGTTTTCAATATGTGCACGTATTTTTTATCTATGCATATTTGTTCACGAAATAATAACCTGTTATTCTGTTCCCTCTGCAAATGTATTAAGAGTAATTTTCGAATGATTAATGGAAGCACGACCGTTTGTTGCTGGGGAGACGCTACTTTTGACTGGCATCCATGACTAACTCGTGATGAATAATATTCGAAAATCCTTATTCTGTTTTAGGCGTTTCAATTGTTAAATCTGAAGTTGATTCTAGTAATCTACCACAATCAGATGACGGTAGGAGGAATGAAGCGGCTAGAAGTAGAGGTAAGTAAATTGTTTGGGACCATGATTTTGTATTTTGTAGTATATAAATATAAGTATAAGTATAAAAATATGTACATACATACATACACAGATATGTGATAAAAATGCGTAGCTGTAATAAAATCTGCCACGGTTGCTTGTCGTTCATAATTGTAAGTATTATAAGAAACGGCTTCATTCTGTCCTATATTAGATAATATTTCCACGAGTGCAAAGAAACATTTGGACTCACAATCTTTGTAAAAGAGGAATTATTACACTAACGCCTAACTACCTAAATATGTAATATTTCGGCAATAAGGAGGTTTGAAGGAGTAAAAAAATCCTGACCCTCCTAATCCTCAGCTGATCTTTGAGGATATACCAACCATCACACATTAATATTTTTCATTCATACAAGCGCTTCCAAAAGGCTGAACTCATTCACTCTATCTGTCCTGCGAGCATCTTTACTGATAAAGATACTAACTTCAGTAATTTTTCTCCTTGGAACTTATTCACATAAAATAGCTTTTTTTATCAGAGATGTTTTCAATTTTACTTGGTTAAGGGTATTTGATTACACATGTAGTATTAATAATATATGCACAAGTATTTATTTGATTGTATCTATAAGGTCACAAACTTATATACAAGTAATCATATTGTTTGTATATGTATAGTTATCCAACACTAAACTAAAATGTAATACTCTGTATGCCCTAGTATGTATATATTTAACCATCATATATTAATGCATCTATACTCAGTAAATCCCGTAGGTTTATTGCCCTTCGGTATATAAAACGGACTCTTTGGTGCTAAAATGACTGATTGGAAGAATATAACGTTATATGTTAAGGAAATAATGTTGTACAAACTAATTTATACATAAGAAATATATTCAGTCGTACATTATATTTAAGTTTCTTCTTGAAAATAAATTAAATAATACAATCTGTACACTAAACTACAGTATTAATTTAATGATATTAATTTTGTATTAAATTTAGTATTTAATGACAACCGTAACTTGTTAATATATTACAACAAGCTTCATTTTTCAAATCATAGAATCTCTGTAAATAACTTAAAGTCAATACTTACTGATAAAAGTACTCACAATTGTAAAAGCGAGCTGCTGACACTGCAAGTTACTGGGAGGGAGATTAATCAGGCAAGCCAAAATGGTGATGGGTAAGCTACTTGAAGGAGATGGAAGACATGATGTTTAGTGACAAAATGATGAAGAAAATTCCGGATATTACTTTAAACATGTGTAACAGGGCAGGATTCGAAAAATAGTAAAGGAAGCTCAACCAATAGCTTTCGAAGGCAAAATGCGGGGGGATACTCAAGGACTTACTCGGAAAGAAGGTATGAAATCAATAGGAACTTACAACGAGAAAAACACACGAACCGTAGTGTGCAGTCGGAGA
This sequence comes from Lipothrix lubbocki, assembly GCA_034696945.1. Classification (NCBI taxonomy): domain Eukaryota; kingdom Metazoa; phylum Arthropoda; class Collembola; order Symphypleona; family Sminthuridae; genus Lipothrix; species Lipothrix lubbocki. The sequence goes on along the minus strand of JAQGAK010000010.1, from coordinate 142,040 downwards.
CTCGTGTAACGTTTCATCGGAATGGTCAAGGTGGAGGATTATACACTGGACCCACTGGAGCCCGAATCTTAACCATTAAAAATAACACATTTTCTTTTCCAATCGGAATTAACTCGTCGACTGAATTTAGTAATGTTACATTCTTCAATGGAGAGTGGCCAGAAGGAGGTGATGATAATGTCCATCCGCTCAGTCTTTACGCCGAGGTCGGTCGTAGAAAAAATGACGGAGGTATGCAATATATCGTATAAAATTGACGATGAGTGTAATGTCGTAGTCTTGTAAAACGACTCGAACCAAAGCCCTGTGGCCCTTTGACTATGTGGGGGAGTGGGAATGGAAATGAACATGACTGGATTCTTTGTATCTTGAGAACCGATAACCCAGCAAACATCTCTGGCCCTCGTTGCTGGCGTACACACATCGCTTCACTATGTATATCCCAATGAAATTCTCTACGTTTTCACGAGCTACACTCACTGATGAATATTATCGTCGTAAAACTTTAAGCTCACTGCCACTTCATATGCTATTTTGTAGGCTACATGTTTAATTTTTCTTTACAATCTGATGTGGTTTCTATAGCATTTACAAGAACGTAAAACGTGTCAAGATTTTCATAGGTAATCTATCAAGATTCAGTTCTCTAGATGAACGAAGGAATGTGCAAGAGTGTAAGGTAGTAGCCGAAAACTAACTACTGCAACGTCAAATTTAATTTTACAAAAAAGTATTTCGAATCCAAAATTACCAGTTAAGTCATCACTTAATGTACACTGACACCTATTACATAATATACAAAATGTTGTATGAAGTGCGTAAGATTATCTACTTAGATATACATATTCAAATGTACTTCCATGCTAATTTTTAGAAATCATCTTTCAATCTGCCCATGTTGTTCACACATGAAAACTACAGGTACACATGTATAAGGTTTGTGTTTTGTGTCAATCATGTTTTAAGTACAGGTTTCCACTTGTACCTCACAAATTAAACCGAGAAGTAGTACCTATATAAGTAAGTAAGTCGAAAACGATGCTTCAAAAGCCGATTTTGAAAGCCGCCTTCACATATCCATCCTAGACAGTATGATCAAATACAGACCTTTTTGGTACGCAGTTGGGCCGAAAAGCTGTATTGTAAAGAGCACATAATTTTGTCAGTTATTATTGTTGTTATGAATGGGACCTCGAACCCACAGAAAAAAAACTTGTAGTACATCATATAGTTCATCTTAGTTGTCATTATAAAAGCGCGCCTTTGTGTAACTACATACTATATTTTTACTGCTACAGCAATTTAATATACAAAACTTTTTACTGAATAGATTTGCGCGTGAACAAAAATACTTATTTTCAACAGACTATTATATGGGGATTAGACTCTTCAAAAGGTATTACATGGTGGATCAGTCCGATAAAGGATACATGGAAGTAGCCACCTACGGTGTGCAGTAATTATAACTAAAGGGCTCAACACACGTATTGTGCATCAACAAGTGTCTGAGAGCTATTCTTGTTACAGGTGTGAAGAAATAAGTGACAGTATATTTAACCCCCGTGGTATCATTAAGCAAGCTGATACCCCAAATAAGTATTATTATTAGTCAGGATAAGCACGATATTATTAGAGTGAAAGATAGTATCCCTAATCATCATTTATGCCGCTATAAATTATTACTCCTTCAACGAAGCTAACAGAATTAGTTGTAATACAAAGTCTTCAAATTATATTGATTTGTATTCGTAATTGACTGGCCCCATTGAATCACGGTTTAGCCAGTTTAGCGGCTTGACTCGGTTTAATAAACGAACACACTCTGTGTGTTTCACTTTCAACAAGAGAAGGGATGCTGAAAAAACAAAGAGTGTGGTATAATATAGGCTCCGGCTGGTTTCTTGCCCCACCCTTCAAGGTTAGGCTGAAAGTAAGGGTGGATGCGGGCTTCATACCGTATTGAGGATGATTGAACTTCTAGATACCTCGTGAATAATATCCTTATTAAATTTTAAATTTATAGGCACTTTTCGAGGGATGACATTATAAGTAATGAAATTAGACTGCTAAAGAGGTTTAGGTTTTCAAAGAGGACAGACGAAGTCTCTATGTAGATGTTTCCAATTTTGTCCAGGTTAATGTTTTATTAAATACATAATGATGGACTGTACATACAGTACAAAGCTTGCCCATGTAGCATCATGAATAGCTAATCCGTAAGTTCGTTCGTAGGTGGTAATGTTAAACAGGAGAAACCTTGTCAATACAACAATTTCGCAGCAAGCCAGGTTGAAGATTTGTATAAAGATTATGTAGCTGTTATGATGTGAGTATTGTTCTCAGTTGTTTTGTATTTTCTATTGCTCCGCAAGACTACCAGTTCCGACGTTTGCTTGTTACTGGGAGTGATGAGATTATTGCTATGCTGGCATATATATACATTTATCACTACTAGGTATATAAGATACTGCTACATAGATGCTGGAAAAGCTGTGATTTAAAATTCCAACAAATCTGACATTTCATATATACTTAAACATGGGATTGTGTGCGCCTTTTCGTTCATTGCATAGCTGTAGGCTGCAGGATCATCAACAGTACGCCATTCATTTGAATAACCATCACTAATCTTAATTAAATTTTTTCCAGTTTATATACCACAGAGGCCTCATCCTTGTGACCAAGGGTCATGTTATCCCGCGACAGGGAACCTCCTAATTGGAAGAGAGTCAGGGCTCACCTCCTCCTCAACGTGTGGACTTCGTAGAGAGGTTGAACATAATTACTTCGTTGCTGTTTTCTGTATAACCGTTTGTGTACAACCGCAATCCTCCGACACAATACCTCCGGATGTATTCCCTCCCATGCGGGATGTAATCTCGATGAATGTTTTGAACAATCTGTTCAACAATGGAAAGCACAATAGCTTCAAAGTCTTATTTCCATGCAAACGGCCCTGGACGTACGAGTATTGCAATTACAAAGGCAAAGTTATATAGATATAGTAAAAAAGAATTTCTCTGCTACACAGCATTTTTTCTCATCTCTATTTTTCCTCATAAGTCCAGTTGTGGTTTTAATTCTCTTGAGCTAGATTAAAAAATTTAACAAGCTGCAGAACTGCCCACTTCTATCTTTGCTTAGTACTACACAAATGAAATTAAGTATTATTTTATAGTTACGAAAACAAGGGGAAAGCAAATTTACAAAAATAGTTCCCGATGGTAATGTAAAGCAATGCTGTATTATAGTGCACGGGAATGATTGTTGCGACAGAATTAATAGCCGGGATTGCATTCGGAGTAAATATCCGGAGAACTTGAGTCGGAGGGATTTTGTTTTAACAAATCTTAAACACCAACTTTTAAACATCTTATATTATAAATAGATGTTCAGCGGGAATAAACTGCAAGTTTTGTTTGTGAATGTATACAGGACCGGTACTGCATCGTATCACATTTAGAAGATAAGAAGAAATGTTTCCGTTGTGACTCTAGGCCTCAGCACTCTCGTAATCCCCTGTTGAGTCACAAAATAGACAACATTCTTCATCGGTTTTACCCAGGGTACTCACTTATTACAAATATTTCTTTTATTACTTTCTCATTGCTACGAACAGATTACTATACATAAATTAGACTGCAATAACATCAAACTATAGTTGCATAGCGCAGTTGCTTATGCATCTCTGGTATGGCTCACATGTAATTTATTATTTTAATGTCAGCAAAAAGAGAGGCATATATTACCTACCTGTGTAGTATTGCATAATTATACGAGTATGCAATATTTTATTAACAATTTTTTTCGACAACAATGAAATGATTGATTGTCAACATAATGCTCTTGACAAGAACTTCTTGTCTTTGTGTGCTTATAAACAAATGTATAAATAAATAACAATAATTAACCTGTAATGGTAGTAAGACACATATTAACAACTATGATTAATAACAATAATAATATAAGTTAATTTTAATTAGTATTTCCACTTGTCAGTTTTCTTTAGGCCTTAGGCATTGTAATTAAATTCTTATGCAATCTGTCTGTCAAGCTTTTAAATCCTGTTTTTCTGTTTCTAAGTGATCGCCGGAAACCTGGGGAGAGGTGAGAAACTTTCAAACCTTGAAACGCATGAGGTGTTTACACTTCTCAATATCACAAACAATGTAACAGTGTGGTTACTTGTTAGTGGTAACATTTCACTGTTTATATTCTTCTCTCATTACTAAACGACCTTATGTATATTTGCAAGGAATGCCAATTTGTTTGCAAATAAGTAGGTTCACATTCCGTAGTCAGCAGGAATAACAAAAATTTGTTTGTTTGTAAATGTATGACAACGTTTGGTTTGTACAGCACTCAGCAACGGTCATGGTGGCAATCCGAAAATGGAGGTGAAAATGTAACCATTCGGTTGGACTTGGAGGCGGAATTTCACTTTACACATTTGATTGTAACTTTCAAAACCTTCAGACCTGCAGCTATGCTGATCGAAAGATCTTTCGATTTCGGACAAACATGGAAGGTGATTTGTTTTAAAAGAATGAATAGTTGACTATGAATATTTAGCAAATTATTATTAATGAGCTTATGAAATAATGAAAATGAATAATTTTTCCACACGTTGAAATCGGTTAACTAAAAAACGTCAGTTAGGTTGGAATATGCCTAACATACATTTAAAAAATTAAATGAGCAAACCATCACTGGTTGTAAAAATTGGTTCTCATCTTTAAATGAATTACGTATAAAATTCCTAGTTACTCCATACATACAGCATATAAAATACTCGGCATTTATTATTCGTTGTTATCATTCAGGTGTATCGGTATTTTGCTTATGATTGTGACGAATCCTTTCCCGGAATACCCAAAGGACCGTCGAAATCAATCACCGATGTTATCTGCGAGTCAAGGTATTCAGCTGTAGCACCGTCAACAGAGGGAGAGGTACATAAAATCTGGTTTTAGTAGTACAAATGTTGTAAAAATTAGGAATTAAATTCATATTGTCAATTTCAGATCATAATTTGAATTAAATCCTAATTTAACTTAGTCTGTTTACTTATCTAACGTAATTAGGTTATTTTCCGTGTCCTGCCTCGCAACGTGCCAATAAGCGATCCATATTCTGAAGAAGTTCAAAATCTCCTCAAAATGACCAACTTGAGAATAAATTTCACGAAACTACATACGTTGGGAGATGATTTACTGGACACGAGGGATGATATCCGGGTATGATATTTTTGAGTATATGAGTACAGATATAGGGTGATTTCCAAAAATTGTAACGCAAAAATGTGCATGGGGGAAATTTACATCGGAGTTTTAACTGGGCGCATACAATAGAGTATATAATACATTGTATGAAACGTTGCCCTGACCAAGATTTTTACTTTTCTTCATTTTCAATCTTTTTTCAAGGAAAAATATTATTACGCCATTTATGAAATGGTTGTCCGAGGTTCCTGCTCTTGTTATGGGCATGCATCCCGTTGTCTACCTCTACCGAATGTAGACGTCCGTCCTGATATGGTACATGGTCGATGTGAATGTACCCATAACACCAAAGGATTGAATTGCGACGAATGTGAAGATTTCTACCGGGATCTACCATGGAAGCCTGCGATTGGAAAACAAACCAATGCCTGCAAAAGTAATTATTAGCTTTACTTAGAGCGTTTATAACACCTCGTCGTGCAAAATCTACTACAAGGATTTCCCGTGATAAAATATTTACCTACTCAATTATTTCCAGGGTGTAACTGCAATAACCACGCAACTAGTTGTCATCATGATGCAGCTGTATATGAGGCCTCCGGCAAAGTGAGTGGGGGTGTTTGTGACAACTGTCAACACGATACCATGGGTCATAAATGCGAACAATGCAAACCATTCTTTTACTTAAGTCCCGACAGAATCATTAGTGATGAAGACGCCTGCCAGCGTAAGTTATTAGCTTAAGCTCGCTGTTAAATAGTTAATGAAATGTTTCCTGATTTGAAATATAATTCGCCGAACATAACAAATTACTACCATCGTATGACAGCACAATTTAATTAAGAACCAATATGATTTTCAGCTTGTGATTGCGATCCACGAGGTTCTTTAGACGGTGGCATATGCGACTCAAAAACAGACTCGGAAAATTCCTTGGAAGCTGGGCATTGTCACTGTAAAACACATGTCACAGGCAGGAGATGTGATGAGTGTGCTAATGGTTACTGGAGTTTGAGTGAAAACAACGGTGACGGCTGTCAACGTATGTGCACTGGAAAGCAATCGAACTTATATACCGCGCAAAAGTTGACGGCACTAAACTTGCTTTTTTGACCTTTTAGCTTGTTCTTGCAATTTGTTCGGAACGGTGAACAACCATGGCTGCAATACGGTAACTGGAGACTGTACTTGCAAGCGGTACGTTACGGGTCGAGACTGCAACCAATGTTTGCAGCAATTCTGGGGACTGTCAGATGATCCTTATGGTTGCAAACCTTGCGACTGTGACCCTGGTGGTGCTTATGATAATTTTTGCGATGTCGTTACTGGCCAGTGCAAGTAATTTTAAAATCATATTATGACTGTTCTCCCATTTTTTTGCATTTTAAATACAGAACATCTATTATCGCAGGTGTCGAGCTCATGTTGCAGGTCGAAATTGTAGCCTTCCAGAACAAGGGTACTATGCTCCTAACCTGGATCATTTGGTGTATGAAGCGGAGTTGGCCAAAGGAAGTCCGGTAAGGGAAATTTAATTAATTTTCCTATATAGACTTCATCAATTCAATTTGCGCAGGGCTATTACAGTTACAATGATATTTACATTCGCTGATGTTGATGGTTGAACACAAACACAACCATTATATGAGGCATGTGAACTACCTCTAGTTAGCGCTAGTAAGTGGTTGCTAAATGGGCTGGCTAAGTAGATATAATTGGGTCCGAAACTAAACGTGTTAGGATCCTCATTAGTGTGTACAGTCGGAGTATTTATGCCTGGTGCCGTCATGGATAGACTGCCGATTGTTACCTTTTTATTAGTTTCTGAATGTTTTATGCAGAACTGTTCTGGGAGGAATGATGATATTGAAAGGAAAAAAAGCGTAAGACAATGATGATGTTTTTGTTTTGTTATTTTTGTTACGGTCATTAGTGTATCCCTTCGCATAGTCTTGGTACTGGTCGTGGGTGTTCTCTGAGGGTGTTTAGTTATTTTAATCTTTGTACCTATATTTGGCATGGTTGCAGAATCTTTTTACGCTGCACCCATGTAGCTTGTTGGAATGGACATTCGCAGTCACGTTAGTGACATAATTTAGTATTGTAATATGACAAAGCACGTTCTACAGATCGTACTTCGTTGCTAGATAGAATCTTATATTCAATTATGTACTACTATCTTGTACATGTAACCATCTTTTGCCTAAACTGAGTAGACGATATGATATATTTATAGACAGTGATTCATATTCACCCAATCAATGATTGTTGCAGCAAAGAACTAAACCTTTTTTTGATGTTTAGAACTGCCAAGTTATAGTTCGAGAACCTTACAGAGATGGACGTGATACTACGTGGACCGGAACTGGATTTGTACGTGTGTATGATGACTCTTGGCTGGAGTTCACCGTAGACAATCTCGTTACTAGCATGGACTATAATTTAATCATTCGTTATGAGCCCCAGGTAAAGCTATGAATTATTCATGAATATTGTGATGCATCATGTGCATATGTAATACATTGTTGAACCAAGTAACTTTCACTGTATTAATTGTATATTTTGTGCGTGTATTAGCAATCGACATGGACACAGATAAAAGTAACGGTGGAAAACCTAATCCCTGGCAAAGCCCCAGAACCTGATGGCCCTTGTGCCAATAGTATTTCTCATGGCTCTGGTCTCACTCCTATAATTTTAAGAGAAGGTGAGATACATAGTAAATGAGAATAAATTAGACATTAATGAATTCACAGAGCTGATGATAATAACTATCATTATTAATCTCTTAAGATTCCCGTGAAGCTTTACTCTACCCTCCATTGTGTCTGGAGGCAGGAAATACTTACAAAATTCGTTTGGATGTTGTGTCGTCGGATAGAACTCCTAATTCCGTATTAATTGATTCGGTAATTTTTCCTCCCGTTTTGTTTTTAAACGATGAGAATTCTACGCAGTAGTCATTATTGCTTTTTTGTAATTTGTAGATCGTACTGATGCCCAAAACGGACGATCTTAGTTTATTTCAAGGAACACCAACTAATGAGTACATCGCTCAGTTATTTCAACGGTATCGTTGTGAGTCCGCTTACAATAGTGCTTCAAAATACCCAATCCCGGAGGAATGTAAAAAGATCCTGCACAGTGTCGGATACGTCGTTTTTGACGGGTCATTTGAGTGTGGATGTGATCTTACGGGCTCTACGAGCACCATTTGTGACACTTTGGGAGGCCAGTGCCACTGCAAGTTAAATGTTGTTGGACGTACATGTGACAGATGCGCCCCTGGAACTTATGGCTTTGGTCCGGAGGGATGTCGACGTAAGTGATGTGTGGTTGTAGCTCCTTAAATTGATTTTATGTTGTTGCTCCTCTTGTCAGTCAACTAATAGTCAGTGGAACATTTACCAGCTCTTACTAATTATTCTTTGACATTTTCGAAGCTTGTGAATGCAATTCGATTGGATCATTGGATAACTTCTGCGATGCACAGTCTGGGCAATGCCGTTGCCGTCCCAATACATACGGTCTTCAGTGCGATCAATGCCAACCTGGATACTGGAACTTCCCGAACTGTCAGAGATGTAATTGTAATGGTCACGCAGATACTTGTGACTCAAATACTGGAACTTGTACCAATTGCCGAGATTCCACGACTGGAATCACTTGTGACAGGTATGGTTATTTCATAACTGCTTATGTAATTATTTGTGCTAGACAGGGTCGGGTGAAGAATTTTCATGCAAAATATATATTTATATCTACAGATGCGTTGAAGGTTTCTATGGAGATCCAAGATTAGGGCATGATATTGCCTGTCGACCTTGTCCTTGCCCGGGCACAATCGATAGTGGACATTCATTTGCTGCTCGTTGTGCTTTGGATCGCCAAACTAATGACGTTATATGTGAATGCCGCGAAGGTTATGCTGGTGAGTTATCAAACGAAGCTGGTTTGAAGGTTTTGCAAAAACTTATATAAATATCAAATATACCTTGTATTAAAAGGCCCCCGTTGCGACACATGTGCGGATAATTATTACGGAGATCCCGAAGTACCAGGAGGAGAATGTCGTCCTTGTAGCTGCAATAATAACATAGATATTTCGCGACCTGGTAATTGCGACATGAGAACAGGAAAATGTCTACAGTGCTTATTTAACACGGAAGGTGATAACTGTCAGGACTGTAAGGGTGGATTTTACGGCGATGCTCTCAATCAAAGATGCCAGCGTAAGTCTAGTGAAAAAGTGACGCTTTGAAAAATACTTAATTCTTGACAATAATGAAATTATGTTTGGATTACTAGCTTGTGACTGCAATTTGCTGGGCACAAATGGAATTTCCGGGCCTTGTGATAGAATTACCGGACAGTGTCCTTGTTTGCCAAACGTTGTCGGACAATATTGCCATAATTGCAGTGAGAATCATTGGAAGATTGCTAGCGGGGAAGGCTGCGAAGCATGTGAATGTGACCCTGTTGGTTCATTAAGCACACAATGTCACCTGGTATGGATATAACGTTGACTACTTAGGCATTTCGTGAAACACTGTTAAAATTTTATTAACTCTTTTGTTTTGTAGTACGACGGTCAATGCGAATGCAAACCTGGATTTGGTGGTCGAAAATGTGATCAATGCCAGGCGAACCATTGGGGAGATCCAAACGTTCAGTGCTATCGTAAGTAAAATTTTTCTAAGAAATCTTGACTTAAATATAAAAGTAATATTTTACTATTGTGCCGAAATAACCACTAAGATGTTGTTTCCTAGCTTGTGACTGCAACCTCCGTGGTTCTTCAACTAGACAATGCGACCGGAACAACGGTAGTTGCGTGTGCATACCTGGAATCGGTGGCAACAAATGTGACGAGTGCGCTAGAGGTTACAGTGGTAACGCAATTAACTGCTCCCCTTGTGGCGAGTGTTTTGAAAATTGGGACAGAATCATCTCGGGACTACATGGTAACATTTTAGTTGAATTTATAAATTGTCAGAAATGATTTAATGACAGTGTACATGTTAGGAAAACTTAAACCTGTTTACTACTTATACAGATCAAACTAAAAGAGTCGTCCAATCAGCTTCGAAGATCAAGCAACAAGGTGCAACTGGAGCATACACTAGGGAATTCGATGAAATGAATAACCGGATTGAGGAAGTTAATCGCTTGCTGGAAGATTCCAGCGTGAGCTCCTCGGATATCGAGCAGTTGCAAAATCTGATTGAAAATCAGAAGTAAGTATGTTTTACCACTAAATTTTGCCGGATTTATCTGGGATGTGTCATATCTTGATCTTGTAATGACTTTTAGAGCTTCATTTGGGAATACTTCTAACCAATTGGATGCCTTAGAAAAGAATGTTGCCAGTGTTTCCCAGAGAATACTTCTAACTAACGTTTCGTTAGGGGAACTGGAAAGAAAAGTAGACAACCTTAAAGAATCGGCAAACGACCTCAAAAATAATGCAACTCATCTCCAAGAAGGCAACGTTGAAGGTACACATTAGACATTATACATATGTGCTTGAATTAAATTCCTTATATTAAGTTCGTTGCACACTAAAAGAGCTCCTTATCTTAAGGTGCACTTAACTTAACACGGGAAGCAAAGAGAAGATCTGAAGACGCTACAAGGAAGCGGGACGGTGTACAGGGAATCGTAAAAACGTCGGAAACACTCCGCCGGCGTATTCAAGCATTATTGGAACACGTGGGTTCTCAAATGAACACCACTAGGGAACAAGTGCAGGATACTTTGGAACGTTTGGACAACAGCCTTGGAAATATTGAAGACTCATTTCCAGCTCTGAACACCCTTGTTTGCGACAGGGCTGGTAAGCCTTGTGATTCCCATTGTGGAGGAGCTGGTTGCGGGAAATGTGGTGGGATACTTTGTGAATCTGGAGCTGTTACGAATGCGGACACTGCACTGAAATATGCCAATGACGCTTTGAGTGAATTAAAAAAGAAAGATAGAGACGCGGAAGATTTATTGAGGACGGTTGGTTACTATATCACAACTTTGTCATTAATATGTATCGTTTATACACTTCATTTATTACTGTACAAACACAACTGATACACTTATTATAATTATACGTAAATTTACATTACATATACATTATTACAGGTCTCTCAAACAAAGGCGGAAGTTGATGAAGCTCACCGACTAGCTCAACAAGTCCACGATAATTCGGTTGAAGCAAAAAATAATACAGAAAAGCGTAAAACCGCCCTTGAAGATCTTGATAAATCAATACAAGAATTCTTGGACACTTCCGGTTCCACTCCGAACGATATTAGAACGTTAGCTCAAGAGGTATTTCATATGATATGATCAAGATATCACCAAACTCTAATGATTTTCACTCAGTAATGCATAATCATTATAAAACTGTTAATACTATAGGTATTAAGTAAAAATATCACATTGAGGCCCGAACAAATTGAGGACTTGGCCCAGAGAATTCGTGAAAGCATGTCTCAGCTAACAAATATTTATGAGATTATTCAAGAAACGGAAGATGACCTCCGGCAGGCAGAAAGACTTAAAGAGGAGGCCCACGGAGCTTCGTATGATATTTTCCTTAACTTAACACATAGGCAATTACTTAATTAATTGTTACATCAGATTATGAATGTACATGCAAATTTTAGTACCGAAGCTACAAGGGTCCTTCAGGAGGCTATTCAAGTAAGGAATGAATTGGAAAAAGCCCACACAGCCCAAAAAGGAGCCGAAAGTGCCATTGAAAAAGCTGGCGTCGATATTAATGCTGCCGGTGATGATTTGAAACAGGTAAACCACGCGAACATAGTCTGACAATGGATTTGATATGCAATGTCTGACGCGGTAACTTAATTACATTTTATTACCCGTTGTTTCAGATCGGTAGTGAAACCGCCGATGCAGAAACAAGATCCACTGAATCTCAGACTGACGTAGAAAGCTTAAAAGCACGACTTGAGGAACTACAAAAGAAAAATTTACAAAATGAGCGAAGAAGAGAACAAGCAAAGAATGAATCAGATGCTGCTTTAAGAAATGCAACGGTTGTTAGTGAAAAAGCGAACACGTAATCACTTACTTCCTTTCTTTGCATATTTACATGAACACGTTGTTTGGTTTTGTATTTATCACTCACTTTAATGGAATCATTAGGTTGAAACAAGAGTATGAAGAAACATCGAGATCGTTGGAAGATAAATTAAGAGACTCTAGATTAGCAAAAGGAAAAGAAGATATGCAGAATCGGGCCAACCGACTTGCGAATAATGTGAATGACAAACTCAAGGAGCTTCAAGGTAATACACATTTAGTTCTAGAATTTGTAATTTCAAATGTTTTTATAGTTACTGCAGTTACACATACAATATATAATAATATATAAACCTATTCACTATTAATACTTAGAAATGGAAAGAGAGTATTCAGAACATGAGCGAAGGGCAGATGATTTAACACGAGAAATAGAAACTCTATCCTCGCAAATGGAACAACATGTCCGGGCTATTAAGAAAATTGAAGATTATCACCGAACTTGTAACTCGTAATAATCGCGTGGATTTCTTGCCCTCCACCATTAGCTATAACTCCAGCAGTTAGACCAATTTGTAATTGCCGTATGCTCGGGGTCCGGATTCAGTTATTGTAAAAATGATTTTGGTGCACTATCACCACCTCTAAATTTTAATCAGATTTTCTTAATTTTTATTATGTTTCTTCGGTAAAAATTGTACTTAAACTTTTGTTTTCTCGTGTTTTCGTATAAAATATGCTGTATAGTTTACCTGCGTGAATACGTGTCCATTGTTAGCATATATACAAGAAGTATCGCGTGCCAAGTCCACTGCATGTGCCAGAAGAACTAGTTGTAGGAATGAACAACGAGAGTTTTAATTATTTTGCAATCAGTTAGTTGTCTGTTTGTTTACCTTGTCTTCCAATACTTTTATTCATTTTTGTTGTTCTCTATATATGATAATTTTGTTGTAAAGTAACCAGTGTAAGCCATGTTACATGGTAAATGTCAAAGTGTATTTTGAAAATTTTGAAACCTGTGGTTAGTCAGAATAGTATGTTATTAGTATGTAAGGAAGTATATTATATTACCCATTTTATGTAATATTGGGGACCAAAGGACAATCAGTGCGGTCTTGTGTGGGGTAAGATTTTAAACACCCATTGCAGATATGCTACTGCAAATTACAAATTTTTATAAAAACGATTCTCATCGTGTCACAGTCAATTCTAGTTTCGGTTCTGCTATAAAATACACACTTTTAAATATTAATACTACTATAATAATCAGTTGTAATTATTTATGCTTTTCCCTTGTATGTAAATCATGTGTGCCTGCAGTAGTTATATAGTTGTATGTATGTAATACATTATAGGAACGTAGCTTAAAAGTGAATATTATTGTCACGATCTAAATAATCTTATCTTGTATTGTATATGGCTATACGGTGTATAAGCATGTATAGCACCTACATTACCTCACATAATTTTTAGTAAACACTGCCAAAAATAAACTCAACTGAAAGTTCCTAATATACATACTTAACAGTGATTTAGCCACTTACAAGAAAAAAAGGATCGTAAGGTAGACTGTGTATTCGCTGTTAATTTACATCCCTATGTATTCATATACATACACACATGTACAGACAATTAGCAAACTAAGTTGTTGTTGGTAATCATACTTTCCGTACATGAACAGAAATTGACAAAAGATTGACGAATAATAAAGTCTTACAGAGTTATTTAGTACTTAAATTACCTTCAAATATTTATTAAGTAATGTGTATATAAACGATAATTTTGCACTTCATGCTAGGAGAACCAATAGCTTTAAAACAAGTCACGTCAGGAATGACATTGAGAGTAAAAGAAATAACTCTGAGTTAAGTTCAACTTGTGACCTGCAAGGATATAGTAATTTCATTGTACTATAAATTATTTGCTCACATTCAACTCAATCGTAAAATATAGGGCTGTTTGGTAAAACCAAGTATAGAAGCACCTGAACATACTGATAAAATCATCATGAATTACCTCATCGGCAATGCAACTGAAAGTGACATCGTTAAATACGACCGACGCTGTGAGCATATTTTGCTAAATAACAAACATTTAATTCACATGCAAATATGTGTACGATTTTTATCTACTTTCTAGAACATTTGTTCGAATACTTCACCCTTATAAAATGACACTTATAAAATTTACTATAATGCAAATAACCATCATCTAATAAACATACATATGTGAAACGTTGATTTCTCAAAGTATATTTTGCTTTCAAGGCATGAAAGTGCTGCGACCATAATCTGATAAAATTTGTTTGTAAGCTAAATAATTTGAGTGGCTTAACCGATTTTGAGCTTAAGCCATTTAACTAACGATTAGCTCCATTTATATGGTTTAGCACTATAGTGTCTACAGTTTTGGAGTGTGTCGATTGATTGAATTTCATTGCAGCATTCCCGTCCCTATACAGCTGATTTATTGATTTAAATTTCTGTAGTATTTAGTAATGCCTAGTAATAGCAACTAAATACATTAATTGTAAACAAAAGTATACGGAAAAAGTAATTAGCGGAAGAAATAATTTTAAAGGTTGTGCACCTGGATTTTCAAGATTTTTTAAGTATTTAACTAAGTCTCCGGTTTGACGACTTTTGATACATCACAATTTTCGACAACCAAAAAATATAGTTTTCAGTAGCTAGTAAATATAAACTGCTGTGCAGTTAATTACACAAAGATACCGATTTAAGATTTTGTTTTTTACGACACAGAGGCTTGCCCAGGTTTGCCATTTAAAGTTTGACGTGTTCAACAGAAGTGTAGCAACTGCCCAACTACTTAAATTAACTATTATACTACTGATGCAATCTTTGGGCTGTTAAGGTTGCAGTTGCAAGGTGAAATAAAATTAAAGGAGCTAATTAATGTGCACATCATGCTAAGGCGATTCCCAAACCCATCGGGCTGCCCATGCCATGGTATCATAATCGCATCAAGCAAAGCAAATGAATAGTCTCACATCTCCCCAGCCATGGTTCGTTATTGCGGCAACACCTGTGTGATTCAGTATACATATGACATACCTATACCCACCGCATAAGGCTGTTATTTTAGCTTCATTTCATAAGTACAAGAATAGAAATATTTAAATGCCATTAGGCACATGTCCTCAAGTGTAGAATACTCGTTTCCTTTTTCTCTTTAATAGCTGATTCACACTTTCATAATCATAAGCAAACATATCTATTTTTATTTGAACGGTGTTATCAGGTACGACCACTGTCACATGGCATTGAATATTATATAATAAAGCAATTACTCGGAAAAGAATTTTCTTCCTATTTTATTGATATTTTGAATCCATTTCATACGACACAGCGAGCTCAAGCTTTTATATGAAGTTATATTACTTTTCATATACAAGAATTTAATAAAAATGAAATGAGCTTGAAATTGTTATTACTCCACCCAAAACAGTATACTTATATATACGATCAAAGCTTCATCGTTCCTGCACGTGCAACATGTTTTGTCGTTTTAAAATTTCTGGACAAATACACTTTTTGTATTAAGAATACACACACACTTATCTAATCGTCCGTATCCATGAATTCAAAGTAACTTCATGCATATGTACAACGCTAAGAACAAATGTGGGGAAGGGCTCCAAGAATGTAAAGCGGATTGTCAAGTCATCTTTCGCCGTATATATATACAGTCCTATGCAAAGATTTGATTCGATGTCCTGTGTGTAACTCTTATTGCAGCCAAGAGTGATTAAAAATTACAAAGCTTCCTGAATGAACTACTTCACGATATTTAGTCTACACACATGTTTCGGATGCATTATAGTGATTGGGTTGCTCATTAAGCGTGACATTTCTATTTCCTCAGAAAAATATTTAGTTCACAAACTTTCACAAAATGGAATTGTAAGCAGCTCAACAGGTAACAATAGATTCAGGCGAATGAGATACTGTGCATTGAGTTGATTGATTAAATCTTTAAATATCAATTGATAGTACCTATAGATCTGTAAAAAAACGTAACTAGATTCGCTTGCAATAATATCTCATCTTTGGCTTTTACTTACTTGTGTGTTTCTTCACAATGATTTAGGATTTTTGTACTTTCATGTCACCAAACCATATTTAATTACATTTTGCTGGATGTACTAATAATAAACTTATTATTAATATATTTTTTTTAAACTTCACGTATACATAATAATGTACATATACACAAAAGAGAATAGAAATTCATTCATTCAATAAAATTCATTGAATGAATTTTAAATCCAAGTATTGGCAGAGATGTGCAAGGATAATATAATAAAAATAATGTTTATCCACCTGGCATATAAATATGCTAATATGTTCATACCTTACTAGCTTACTTAGTACTGAGAATCCAGTATAAATTTCTCGAATGCAAATGACTTTACAATGCTGCATTTGACCCCAGGATAATCGACCACTTGCGCACACATTGAATCATACTTTTTAATGAATTAATGTGATTGTTCAAGATAGGACAACTTCTAATTATACTGCCGTCATACTGATTACTTTTTATTTCATTCCTTTCTAAACTACTGAGATGCCAGCTGAATGCCAATACGCTGTATCTATTGGATTAGCTAACCATGACAATATCACATCACAAATATTAACCAGAAATAACTGGTTGTAACATAAAAGTTTCTCATAGGGAAGGAGACTTTGAGGACTTCCAAAGTAACTGTGTACATGCATACACTTGGCATTTGGCTCACTTGTCTATCATGACTTTCAATATATTTATTCTATACTACCCTAACTATTATAAACACATGCAATACAATGGAGGAAGCTGCGGTGACAGGCAAACAATTAAGTCCTTTGACGTCATTGGTATTGGTAAGATCTGAGGTTTGAAAAAACAGAAATTAAATAAAATCTGTCGTTTTTACTGATTATGTGTATTTGATTTATACGCTGGAGCGATTAAATGAGAAATTATTTCGAATCTGGGTTTATTTGTATTAATTCAACTACACAATATCAAATATTTTATAATACCAGCAGGATCCAATCCTGTAGAATATATGAATTCCACGTGTAAACCATTCTAAACATGAATAATATGAATAATTATTTAAATAACCGTATTATTTTATAGGAATAGCAAATAATACAACTGAAAAGCAGTTACTTTCAAACTTTCAAAGGTGTGTGGAAAAATCGTCCGATAAATTGAAACTTTCCATTGATGTTTGGAGCCATGAGATTCAAGGGTTCAAAAAATCGTAAATATCTATAGGGAATACATTATAAGGGACAAGAACTGCATTGTGCCCTTATCTCACCTCGTCCAAGTTGCTTTAAATTTTGTTATCACTTTTCTGTGAGGTATACGAATTGTCAACACGAAACCTTCCAAACCTCTTGGGCAGGAAGAGATGAATTTAACTGTTCATATTGATACATAATTGATTATATGTTAAATATCTTCGTTTAGAAGCAAGCAAACATTTTTAATTGTCAAAACTAACAATACCAAAGAATAATTACATCCAAACAGATACATGGGCATTTAAATAGAATTTACACCATTTAGTGAAAGAACATTATGTATATACAATGATTCAAGAAATGTGCTTGGTTTAATGTTGATGAGGTTTCTATACTTTATATATGCATGTAAGAATAGAACATCCCCCACTGGTATTACTGTATATACAAAAGTGTTGTTGATCGATGTTATAGGTACGGTTTTGGCAGCAAGTCCACAGTATATGAGCTTATTATAGGATCTGAAGACGGATATAGACATTTGACTAAGGAATAAATAGCTTCGGTGATTTTATAGAGAGAGTTAATTTTGAGACCCCTTAAAGCCAGAGGAAAGGAAAATGATAAAGCATTCATATGACCTCAATCTTAAAGCTTTTCAGTTTACCTTGAGAGGTGTGACTAGTTCAACAAGATAGACCACTCGCTGTCGATTGTCTAGGGGTAATTTTATTCAGTAATACTGTATCGTAAGCACCAAAAAGTAACTTACTTCCCTGCAATGTTAACTACAAGCAAGCATGAAACGACAGCTAAAAGCTGTTAAATATGTATGTACATAGCACAAGCTTTTTCCCAATTACTTCACAGAATTGTTCAGGTCGTCTGTACACTTTAGTAGTGAGCTTATGACTGACGACGACCGACCGAGCTTTCTAGCACTATATAACACAGCTCATCGTCACTATTTAATATTCCTGTTGCTCTCGGCTCTCAGTGACTTCGCTACTATTTGCATTATCTTCAATCAGTCAGTCATCATCCACCTGCCCATTGAGTCGCTTTGCAACATCAGTGAAGGCCGATTTTCAAACCTGGATTATTCTGTAAGTGTTTGAAACTTTCAAGTATCGTTTTTGTAGTTAGAAAACCTGTAGTTTTTAGACTAATAATATTCTTCTTGGGGCTCCAATGTGTTCTGCAAATCCGATTTGTTTTAGAAAAAGTGCTGCAGTGAGCTGCCGCTAAAACGACATACATTTTTTGTCCAACGCAATTTTTTGTTTCATTACATATACAAGTCACACAAAAATTGAACACTCCAGTGCCACTTCTAATGTATTTTCAAAGTCTATGTTTAGACAGAGTAAAAAAAAAGCGGTGCGGTGGGATTGGGGAGTATAGATTTAGCCACGCACATTAAAAAGGAAGTGAGTATATACCATGTGGTCAGGAAGATAATGTAAATTTTAAAATGGTACAGAAATTAGGAAAGAATGTGGTAAAGCCATTTCTGGGCTATTTATTGACTGTATGGAATGAAAAAAATATTTGATTCTGTACCCCATTCTTTTTACATTTGCCGTGTGTGTATCTGCAATCAGTAGATTTTTCCCCTTTATAACAACTTTTACTATACAGTGATACTAAAACACCATTATTATTTTTTTAACAATTTTCTTTTTGCATCACACCACACAGGTTACTTATTACTTATTTTTTAGCTATACATTATACATGTTTACGTGTTATGATGCTAAACACACACAATATAACTTGTAAATACTTTCTCATCTTGGTATGATCCTATTTTGCATTGAGAGCCTCTTTCCTACTGTCTAAATGTACATGAATTAAAGTTTCAACTACGGAGGGAAACCCTATAGTGCTTGCATGTAATTTGATAATACTATGCAAATAATAAGATTTAATTGGTTTCGTAAATTTCATGCTATTATTGCATGTCGTCCGCAAGTGCATTTGGACTTTTGTACTTACGTAAGTACTTACATACAAATCCTCCATGATTCTCTTGAAAACTGCACCAGCCAGGGTAATTTATATATATTTACCACCAGCAGCTGGATAACCTTGACAATTTGGTGAAATTAGTCATTTTCAGAGAAAACACAGTAAAGGACGTCTGTATAACTTGTTTCCATGGACGACAATGACAATATTAGCTTCCATTGTATAGTGAAGGTCATACGAGCTTAAGAAATTCGGATTAGTTACGTATATAATTTTGGCTATTATAATTTATATAATACAACAATAATGTTGTTCATAGCAGGACTATGAGGACTACCTTATTCCTCTCACTACATATATGCATGCATATTACCATTATTGAAAGTTGCATAACACAATAAAAAAGCAAAATGATAGAGGCATTGCATTGTCACTATACATTAAGGTTACTTTAAAGTGTTTGCCATGAATAATCAATGAGTTTTGTCGAGAGATGAGACTTGAAGATAAGAACGTCTCACACCTACCGTGGACCACATGATCTCCCGCTTTCCTATCTGACACATTCTATATAGATACAGGGTACAAATTCTAGCTTGTTAATGTAACCAGGGCCCAAGCAAGAACTGCTTAAAGTTTACTTTAGTGCAAAAATATACATATCCACTTTTTTGCCAGTAATTTAATCTATATCTGCAGTGATTCCATCTCTATCTCTTGAGATACCGGTATACTCCGTGTATACCGCTAATTTCAAAGCATATGCTGGAAATTGCAAAACTTGTGTATAGACACAGAGGATGACGTATAACAATATTTTACTATACAGACCTGATAGTCCAAATGACAAAAGCATGCAAACTTGCAAACAGTGTGTGAGCGTGTGCAAATTTCAGATGTTTGCATTGTCCTTGTTGTGAACTTCTGATAAATGATCATTACACACTGATAGCAAAGTAGTAAGACAGTAAAAAAAAACCCTAATCACTATACTTATACGTAATTTTTACGCCTTTTACATTTTACCTTTAACCATATAGTGTCATACCTGCCTTCGAAGTCATACACAATAATTACTAGTTTTCAGCTTGGCTTAGAATTTAAAAAACAAAACTGCCTGCATAAAGAAAAAGAATTTTGTAAATGTATTTACAACTTTCTTAGCGGAATATTAAGCACAAAATAATTTTGGCTCTGATCAACCATATCACCATAAAAGTCTGCTACACAGTTTAAACTCCTGCAATTTATTGAATTGAACAATCCCTTGAATATATACATATATAGGTATGCATAGTATTTCACCTTATTTCCTTTTAATTTAGCGGTATATTTTACGTACGTCGGTACGTCACATCCTATTAAATAATATTCATCGTCATTTAACGGAACTGAAATAACAAATTCTTGCGGTCATCGTGGTTCCTGTACTCAATATGGAGTTTTAACGGGACGTGAACGAAACATTAAGGAAAAATAAAATACTGGGCCTAAT
The DNA here is from genome assembly GCA_034696945.1 of Lipothrix lubbocki. NCBI lineage: Eukaryota > Metazoa > Arthropoda > Collembola > Symphypleona > Sminthuridae > Lipothrix > Lipothrix lubbocki. Next base: position 121,044 of record JAQGAK010000010.1, on the reverse strand, counting down.
TGCATATAATTGATTTCTCTATATATCTGTACGCTTTCATATAACTCTTATAAAGATCGTCTCTACATTAATTTTATTATTAATACGGGTATTTAAGTTAAAAATACAGGGTTAGAAATGAAATATTATCTTACGTGATTGATGTTTCCATGGGGAATTTTTCTATACATTCTTACACTCATTTTGTAGCATTTAAAAGAGTTCATAAACAGTGAAATATTTATGGAGTCCTATACGCATCAAAAAGCTTAAAAACAACAAGCCAGAAGGAATCGCTTAATGAATTCCCACAAATGATTTCGTCGAAGTTGTGTATTGTTAAATTCCTAATAACAATATTAATAATAAAATGTAAACCAATGTGTTGTGATGATGCACATTAATGCAGGGAAAAGAACATATCTCTAATAATAATACAGATTCGGCTGTTGTAAACAATATTGTATGTAAACAATTTCTAGCCCGCAGATGCACATTGCATCTTGCATCCTCCACTGCAACCTGCATACCGTTGCAGTTGCACATTTGAAAATCCGAGATCACATGAGAAAATAGAAAACTCTACTAATCACATCGTACCCGTTTCTGGGACACGAATCTCGTCATGATTTAAAAGTTTCTTCCTATAGTATATTCCTTTTTTCCTTTAAAAAAATAAATACAAAATAATTGCCCGTTGGCACACAATTTCCTTGACATTGAGGATAATATTTAAAAGCTCCTTTTTTGCTTTGCCCTTATTTCGCTTTCGTATATATTATAACTTTTGTGCCGGTCTGTAATCAATATCTTGAACTAGCTGTAACCTTTAATTTAACTATTTAAAATTGTGCTCATTGTGAAACAACTCGATTTTAAACTGAACATTGTACCTGCTGAATAATCGTGATCGGAATTATTACTTCGCTCTGAGCCGAGCCGCCATTTACTTCTCCTTTACGCCATTTACATCTTCAACTAAATATTATTATTATTTGTGCCTTGAACATTACAGTTGCCATTTCGATAACCTACCCAGAATCAATCATCGCCTGTCAACAAAATGCCATGTCCATTTCTAACTCGACTACCTGGTTCGTTTATTCGCAATCACGGATCCACTGTACTGAAGAAGTATGGAGACCATTGTCCTGTCCTCAGTAGGGTTCTGTCGTCTTTGCCGGCTGCGAATAAAAGTAAATTACCTTGCAATTATGGAAACTAATAGTATAGTACTGTACAGTTAATAGTTAAATATTTCCGGGAAGTAAATCAGTTTGATATCAAAATCCGGGAAGGACATGAGAATATTATTTTGATGGTGTGGTTGCGATAATGGCTGCTTACTGCCATCTTGCTAATATTGTCATTGTTAACGAAGACGCATTTGCTACCCTCAGGGCATTACAAGTAAATGCGATGCAGAAATAATATATTTAAATATCTAAATAGTCACGGTATATGTGCATTCTGCAGGTAATGAGGAGAGCAATGTGGAAAAATGTCCGTTTTTGACATCCGTGGATCCTGCGGGAGTGAAGGAAGCAAGCTTGGAAGTTCATCAGGATGTCATTGAACTCAAAACTCCGGATACATTTCCATACGAGTCATTTTTCCATGACCAAATTTTGAGGAAGAAGAATGATCATTCGTACAGAATCTTCAAGAAGGTCAGTCGGATGGCCAACAATTTCCCCAGCGCAAATGAGTACAGTTGGGGCGAACGTCCCATAACTGTCTGGTGCTCTAATGATTACCTTGGCATGTCCTGTCATCCAAGCGTCAAAGAGGCTGTCAAGTAAGTTTATAACGTGTTTAATTAATTGAATTTCGTATTCATAATTTAATTATTGTACACACAGGAATTAATTAAGCATCATGATCATAAAATTAAATGATTGCACACACAGGAAGTAATTAAGCTTCACAGTCATAATTTCATGGCGGTACGCACAGAGGAATAATTCCACGATATTATTATTATTGCTGTTTGTATTGATTAGAGTGTATTTTCCAATATTGTTTATTATGTAACACCACGATATTTTGCTTAATTCCAGAGATGCTCTTGAAGATCATGGCGCTGGAGCTGGGGGAACGCGAAACATTTCTGGTAATACCCTTTTCCATGAGGCACTCGAAACTGAACTGGCTTCCCTGCATCAGAAGCCTGCGGCACTTCTTTTCACCTCTTGTTTCGTCGCCAACGACTCCACGTTGTACACGCTTGCAAAATCTCTTCCAGGTTTGACTTTTCTTCTTTCCTACACAGGAAATCTAAGAAGGAATCTACTTTTAATAGATGTTTTCAATGCATTTCTGAGAAATGACACTTATATCTATACATGATTTTTCCTTTTCAGGTTGTCATATCTTTTCTGACGCCGGAAATCATGCCTCTATGATTCAAGGCATACGAAATAGTGGGGTCCCGAAACATATTTTCCGACACAATGATCCCGAGCATTTAGAGGAATTGTTGAAAAAAGTTGATCGGAGAATTCCAAAAATCGTCGCCTTCGAGACTGTACATTCCATGACAGGAGCAGTATGTCCGTTAAAGGAACTATGTGAAGTGGCTCATAAGTATGGTGCGGTGACGTACATTGACGAAGTTCATGCAGTTGGTTTGTATGGAGAACACGGTGCTGGAATCGGAGAGAGAGAAGGTCTCCTACACGAAATGGATATAATTTCTGGAACTTTAGGTGAGTATATATGCGTGTATACAATAAAAGGATATCGGGGAGTACGAGGTCCTTTGTCAGCCAGTATATATGCAATTTGTTTGCTGTGAGTATTACACATTCATTGGATTGATCCGTATATAGGCAAGGCATTCGGGAACATAGGCGGGTACATTGCGGGAAGTGCCTCTCTAGTGGATATGGTTCGGAGTTACGCTGCCGGATTTATATTCACTACATCCTTACCCCCCACTGTCCTCGCCGGAGCACTTACGTCAGTTCGTATTCTTAGATCAGATGAGGGCAGAGAGCTTCGTTCTCGACATCAATGGAATGTTCAGTATTTACGCAAGAAATTAATGGATGCTGGGATATCTGTAGAACACACTCCATCTCATATTATTCCTGTCTTTGTAAGTTGTTTTCCAATTATGCTTTTATTAAAAGCTCAAATTATATCTCCGAAATTGCCTCCATCGTGTTATAAGTACCATCTTGGCCACCATCACAATAGATTAATTAATGAAATGAAATGACGGACAAAGTACAAAGCAATGAGAACCCTGGAGGAACAACAGTTGGGAGGCAAAAACAGGGACCTATACATATATACTTATTCATATAGCAAAACTACAACGACAAAATCCTAATACTAAAATAGAAGATGGGAATAATAATAATTTAATTCCCACAGATTGGTGATCCATCCTTGAGCAGTCAGTTATCGGACGAGCTGTTAAAACGCAAGGGTCATTACGTGCAAGCCATCAACTACCCGACGGTTCCACGGGGTCAAGAGAAACTTCGGATCGCACCCACGCCGCATCACACGGTCGAAATGATGGACACCTTTGTTGCGGACTTAAGCAAAGTCTGGATTGATCTGGGAATTCCATTACGCGATCGTCCTTGCACTAACGTAATTCCCCCCATACTCCCACAAACTAAACTATACCCAGATTTTCTTTTATCGTTATTCCTGTTCCACCTTATAATAAAATGAATATAATTTAATTTATTTTGATTGCATTTCCATATAGGCATGTACCTACTGCAAAAAGCCCGTCTTGTTCGAGCAACTGGAGGCCCGCACTCGTCAAATGGCTGGACATGAATTGCAATACCTTTGCAACATTCCCAACTGTCCTCAGGTGGCACTCGCTTACTGAAAAAGCTCTCCAATTCTATATACTTTCTAACATTTGGTAAAAAACAGTTCCATTGCAAAATTATATAAATTACATACCAACATCACTGGAGCTGCGCTACAGAACTTCGTCCAACAAATATTAAACAATAAAAAAGTTTCACTCGTTACAACTTTTCTTCTATATCTACGCATTCTATACCTTTTTTCATATGTACATCATACATGTATGTTTTAGATCTTGTCATGCAGTTTTCCATCCTTCCATTCCAATTCCAAGTACCATTTCCAGGCAATTCCAGGGGCTTTGCATATAATAAAACCCCTTCACGATTTTTTCCATGCACGATTCCCATATACATTATGCGTCAACGTTTATGTTCAGACTGGTATCGCCTAATTGGATCTTTATATTTTACCCTGCTGCTGATGCAATTTAATTTCACGACTGATTTATTACAATATAATATATAATCAATCATTCATTTCAAGATCCAGCACCCACTTTATGTATCTGTATACCTTATATTGGCCTATTTAATATTTACACGGTTCATCAGCTCATAATTAATAGATAGCCTTGGATCCTTTTTATACTAATAATATCAAATACTTACACAGTTCATCTAAATCTCCATCCATTCATTTTGGTGTTATTTAATAATTTTTATGGATAATACTAAATACAAGTTTTGTATTCCAAGCATTATCTTTAAAATAATAATATTCATTATTATTATTGATTTGACAATGCTACCAATCCCAGTATACATGCGTTAACAAATTAGAGCGAGACCAATATATAGTTATACTATTGACAATAATTATTAAAAATTGAAATAAAAAAAATTAAAAATGCAAAATGTGATTATTAAAAAAATGCAAAATATGATTACTATTTTAAAAAATTAAAAATGCAAAATGTGATTATTAAAAAAAATGCAAAATATGATTACTATTTAAAAAAATTAAAAATGCAAAATGTGATTATTAAACAAAATGTGATTATTTAAAAAATGCAAAATGTGATTATTTAAAAAAATGCAGAATGTGATTATTAATAAAAATGCAATATATGATTATTTTGATGTGATTATTTTTTTAAAATGCAAAATATGATTATTTTGATGCGATTATTTAAAAAAATGCAAAATGTGATTATTTTTTTAAATGCAAAATATTATTATTTTAAAATGAAAAGTGCCAATTAATATGATTAATCAAACTATTAACAATTCAAACCAAAAAAATACTAGAACAAGGGAAGCGTTAATAAATAATAAATAAAATAAAATTAACAAAGCATCAATCAAACGTAAATATATCCTAAATAAAAAGTACAGACTCATCAGGAAATAAATCATGAATATAAATAAAAAAGAAGGGAATCATCCATTTACGACAATGATATTTATTCCAGGCGTGCATGAAATGCGGTAATATCATATTATTTATTATTTTAGTATTAAATATTTATTGTTTGATTAAAAATATATAGAGCTCTTGTCTGTAAAATATATTGAAGGCGATAAAAATTATTTACACAGTAGCATCAGGAGAGAGCAGGAGAGACTAAATAATATTTAAAGAGTGATAAAAACTAAAAGAAGGAGGGAAGAAATGGTGCGGGAGTACATCTGGAGTAGAAGGACGCAACTATAACATTCGGCCCTTGTGCCGTCTCTCTTCCTCCGCTCCGCTCTTCTCCCTGTGGCTCTATAAATGTGTGAGGAGTATTGAGGAAGCATGGGTTGGAGGTGTGGACGCGGCAGACGCGGAGGGGGGACTGTCGAACGTTGGATGCCGCTGCAGTGTTGGGTTCAGGGACTGAAGCTAAAACAAGGCCGTCCGCCCGGCGCGTCAAGGATTTCGTCCGTTCGGTGACTCCGCCAACCTGAGTGCCCTCACCTCTAGCAAGTCAAAGGAGCCACACACAATGTTAAAATCTAGTGACACAAGGAGTAAAATTCTCTGCTAGGTTTCGTCCGTCGGTCGTCCGTTCCTCCATCTTTCTCCTGACGGAAAAAATTGCTAATACCACTGTTTGTTACATATTAGATATATATGTGTGGGGAAATTATATCTGGCTCCGTGACTATTGTATGGGAATTTAATAGAAGAATCAGTTGGTGGAGACGGCCGCAGCACTTTTTTCACTCTGTGGGAGAACTGTACAGAACACTGAGTTTGATTACACAAGAAGAGGATTTTCAGCTCTTACTCACGTCTATATAAGAAACGGGAAGTCATTGTCATACGGACGGAGGATTTTAATTTAAAGTGCAGAAAAATCTTTTCTGCAACAACAGAGGAGATTATCTGCTGGAAATTTCCGCCGGTTGTGTCTTCTCCTAAATAAAATCCTAGGTTGAAATGGCGGGACTCCCTCGTCGGATCATCAAGGTACACTTGGCAATAATTCCGTTCAAATTCCCATTTCCAACGACACAAATCCGAAATCTAGGATCTGTGTCGTTCATTTGTTAATATTTAAATTTAAGAAGGACATTGCTCATCGAAAAAGATTTGGGGACATTGCTCATCGAAAAAGATTTGGGGATACTGCTCTTCAAAAAAGATTTGGGGACATTGCTCATCAAAAAAGATTTGAGGACATTGCTCGTCGAAAAAGATTTGGGGATACTGCTCATCAAAAAAGATTTGGGGATACTGCTCATGGAAGAAGATTATGGGCTTTTAAGTACACAGTCAATTAATAGCGAATCCTTAATATGAATAGTACATGCTCCTTTTTCAAATCTGTCAACAAGTTCTGCTGGTCGAGTTGGATTTATTGTTGCAAATATAGGCTGAGCAATGTTGGAAGATTTTGTTATGTATTGGTTTTTGGGGAGGGATGAAATATAAACTCTTATTATGGGTGGATATTTAAAATTGTGATCTTGAAAATTTATGATCTGGTTCTTGGAAGATAATAAATAATTGATTGACATATAATTTATCTTCCAAGATCAAGATTATACATTCTATGTGGTTGCTATGTTGTTGAGACGTGGGAATTTGATAAATTCGGAACATTTGGTGTGGTTGCAGGAGACACAGCGGCTGATGCAGGAGCCAGTGCCGGGAATCAATGCAGTTCCTGACGAGGCGAACGCTCGATACTTCCATGTCGTCGTGGCAGGTGATTCTTACTTGTGGCATGTATATATCATGTAATTTTTGAGGGTTTGAGAAAATTCGGTATGGTTTCGAACAGCTTTTGGGAGCAGCTATATTGTAATCGAATATGAAATCGATTCTTGATAAGAGGAATCAATAGCGATGGCTAACCGGTATAAAAAGCGGAGCGATACAGCAAAGAGCTTTTTGATTTTTAGTGATGATTAATAATTCAGATTCAGGTATAGATTGAAGATGCTTCGGTGTTACTGCTGGGCTTTGTTGCTAACAATGTGTGTATGTTATATTTGTGGAGAAATTTTAAGGTTGAATCCTTTTGAATAAATGGTGGAAATGTAGTAAACGACGTTTTGACTGATTTGCAGGTCCTGAAGGTTCCCCCTTTGAAGGTGGGGTTTTTAAATTAGAGTTGTTCTTACCAGAAGACTATCCCATGTCCGCACCTAAAGTTCGGTTCATTACTAAGATCTACCATCCCAATATTGATAAGCTTGGAAGAATTTGCTTAGATATTCTTAAAGGTAAGTGTTCTTGACTTTTGACAGTGGGATAACTTTTGTTTTGTAGAGAAGTTAACAAAGTGTGCAAATATAATGTATTGGATGTGCACAGTTGCAAGTTGTGAAGGAGAATGTGGGAATATTAAGTAAGGAATAAGTATAATAATGAGTCGGATTGGTTACCTTACAGATAAGTGGAGCCCAGCTCTTCAAATTCGGACAGTCCTACTATCTATTCAAGCACTACTGAGTGCTCCTAACCCCGATGATCCTCTGGCTAACGATGTAGCTGAGTTATGGAAACTGAATGAACAGGAAGCTATTAGAAACGCCCGGGAATGGACCAAGATGTACGCCTTGGGGAATTAGTTTTTGTGAGAACATAAGAACGTAAACGTAATTATTCACTGCTGTAAAGAAATCGTAATTTTGTTCAAAAATTAATGTTATCTGAATCAAAAGTTAAAATAACAGTGATCATTCCATAAATTTTATTCAATATTATCCAGCAATTACACAGATGCATGCTGTCATCAGAAATGAGACAATTGAATTGTCTGAACTCTGCCTTAAAAATTCTGTGCAACTGTATTCCTGGTCCATGTCAACATTAGAGTGTTCTTCCTTGTAATAATAACATGGAATCAAACTCAGAAATATCATTTATGCTACAAAGAAAAAAAAATTTGAACTAAAACCTTAGATATAACATTGCTCCTACCTTGAGTTCATTATTGGGCTATACAAATTTTATATTTCAGAAGAATGTGTTTACCCTTTTTTCGAGTGTTGTACACAATTATTTGATTTCGCGGGAAAGAGTTTTCAACATCTAGTTTGCATTGCGAATCGCAAAATCCTTTTTGAAACTAAATTATAATATTTTTATTATAACATTTCGCTGTTTACGTTACTACCGAACGAGATTGTCTCAGTTCGAAACGTGTATCAGTTTAGATGAAATAAAAAACTATTGCTGTTATTATTGTCTCCAAAATCAGTGGAAACGGACGAGTAACTGCTATTAATTTCGCTTCACTTCAAAGATACATATTGATTATCGATACTAGTAATTAATACATTGAGTTTATGAATCTGTTATGTTAATCTATATTTAATTTCGATTTGGATTAGCATTTGCGCGTTACTTCGACTGTTTATGTTGAAACTGTGACGAGAACGTTGTTAAAGAACATCTAGGATTTTTACTTCTCTATTCTATCTTGGAACTTTAGCTAAAAATAAATTCTAGAGTTCCGAATCTCGTAGTTCTTTTGTGTGCAGTAGAATGTTAAAGTGTTTTTCTAGAATAATATATAGCTTCACCCAATTAGTTACTGTAGTATGTATTCAGAACGATATTCTTGCGGTCTCGTTATTTACCTCCAAAAAGACTATAAATTAATCGCTGACTTGCAGCTACTTACATTGAGTGTTGAATAGTTCATGTTATTTTGATCATTTGTAGTCTCAAGTATGGTATCACATTCGTATTAATGCTTATTGTGAGTGAGTCTATCTATCCGCTTTGCAGATTACTTACTACATGCCTTTGAGGTTAAATGTTTTCCTACCGCTGATGTAAAGCTGTAAGACTCACGGTCACAAGGAATAGAAATTCATAAAATTGTTGGAATACCCTGAAACAGTCGTAATTTATGCAAACGTATTTTGATCGAACATATTAGTACATGAAGTTTAATTTTTGAACGCCATTGAAATGTTTTTAAGTTTCATTTCAAAGTTCAAACCCCCCGTCGTTTTAAATTTTGAAATCTTAGATATTTCGTATTCTGATGAAAATATGTGCATAGTGGTGAAGTCCATTAGGCTTAGAAGCTGGTGCCCTGGATTTATTTTACAGATGTTATAAGAGGAAACTATGGTAGTATGTAAACCGTATTCACCAAGAAAAGAAGCTCCTCTACTACTTAGATAGCGTCTTCAACGTTTTGGTTTCTGGACCTGAGTTCTGGTGTAGTAATGCTACATTTAAAAGTGTTAAGTTGACATTTCATCTAATCTCATTCGCTCTATATTTTGGACGAATTTTATTAAATGAATAATATGAGCATGTTTTTACATGAGCGCTAAAAGCATCCAGAAGAGCTCCAAAATGGATGTGCATCCTAGCATTCGATAATCCAATAATTCCGAAGTTGACGTGCGTTTGATTGTGTTATGAGTACAAAATCTTAACTTGCGTGAGTGTGTCAGGTTGTGGGAAACCTCACTTGAGATTTAATAATGGAAATAATCCTGTTATGAATGTTACTCGCAGGCGTTTTAGACAAATGGTTTCGTAGAACGTCAAGCACAACAACCATCATAATTTCAGAACTAATGGAAAACCTGATTCATGGAACCCTGCGACGCATTTATTTTAAATATTTTTCACTTCATGTTTAATCCGACTCCACTGACGCGGTTAGGACGTCATTGCTTATATTGCGAATATACCATTCTGCTATTTATTTACTTAGACGGTGAGTGACATTAGGCTTTCCCTGGATACCGATTCGTTGACCTTGAGTACTTTCGCTTCCGCCTACATACATAGCGGTCCCCTATGTGAAGCATATTATACGGATTATAAAATAAAATGTAATCACCTGTAAACCAGTACATCTAATTTGAATATAATTTTTAATATAAATACATATATATGTGTGTATATGTAAATATATACTCACATGACTAGATTTTGCAAAAGTCTAGTCAACAATAAGCGAGATTCTGGCTTGCATAATACAGCGACTTCTTTGCCATATTACATGAAAAATGGAGCTCGAGGATTATGTTATTCATAATTGTGAAGTACAAATTTGTCACAGCAGTATATGCTAGCATGTTATGCCGAGTCTTTTAGTATATACATGAAACGTCTGTCTTTAGGTGAACGTTTCAGACCGCACTTCACTGGTGTCAGGCACACTTGTGATAGTGAAGAGTCTTGATCATCGGCTGAAAACTTATCTTGAGATGAACATCTACATGTGTTAAATATGGCCACATATAACATACAAGTATATTATGATTACACGTATATAGTGCGTAATATGGTACGGTTTGGAAGCTAAAAACCTCAATCGAATGATCTGGTATCTAACATTATTGCTGCACGTATCTATATTTGTGAGTATAATTACGTTGTAAGTATTTTTATTGTTCATTTAAATTATGTAATATTTTAATTTAATTTATTTTAATTAAGCTTTTTAATATTTATGTGCGCTAATTAACAGGAAGCCTCTGCAAACAAAATAAGATGATGTACGCCATAATTATACTCATAAGTTTGCATAGTAATAAAAAGATAAATATAAATATAAGCTTGTATATAAATAAATCTCAATTTCGGAATGACTGGCGTTATAAGATGCGGCGTTAAAAGAAACATATTCGCCCTGCGGGATTCGCGGAGTGAGAGTCCACACACTTAGCGATGGTAGCGTCGACTTTTGCCGATAGTGCAGTTGACAAAACTTCAGGTGAGCACTTTACAATATCTGTAATATCTGTACATAAGACAGACACAGGTAACACGTGTATTATACGTGTCTCATTATTTTATTTGTCAAATAAAGTAGTTCAGACCAGTAAATGTATAGTTGGATGAAACAATGTAGATATACATATGAACCAATTTCCAGTAAGGAACATAATGATAGTGCTGTGGGTTCCTCATGCTTTCGCCTTGACAAGTTGTATAAGGAGAAATAGTAGCGTGCATATGACGTTATCACATGTATATATGTATATGTGCAAATTTTTGTGCAAATGTCCCCGCTGAGAATATGTATATTTCAAGTTAAAATAAAATAGTTTCCCCAATTCCAGGAGCTACGGGTGGAGATAATATCGTCCTTTGATTGTTTATCCCTTTACAAACCCAAATAACATGAGTGAGTGCCCTTTTGCTCCAGCATCTTTGGATCACTGAGGCTCATATTTTTGAGTATTTTTGCAAACAATATCCCCTGATGACATTGGCGGGACAACTTCATGTGAAAGAAGATAGAAATCTCCCTGCAAATACGGGTAGTTAGAGCATATAGTAGCTAAAGGTCTTGGTAGGATTCTAGGACTTCCAGGGAGAGCGCCGACGCTGACTAAAAGTTTTCATCGACAAACCGTCTTGTGCAGAATTGCAGACTTGCGAGGGACAGAGACCTGTGAAGAGACGGCAGAGAATGTGCTATTACTTCCTTCCAGTTGTGTATCCTTAGTGAGTGTGGTATTAATGATGCCACTATTTGGAAAGAAAGATTCAACTAAAAAGTCGAAGAAGGATGGGAAAGAGACGGAAAAAGCACCTTCTGTGGAGGACAAGTACGACATGAAAGATGTCCTGGGCACGTAAGTAATATCATCTATAAAAGATATTAATATTATTATTTCATCTATTTTATCCAGAATTATTTGTTCACAATCTAATACTGCACCTTATTTGTAAGTCCCGTGAATTGTCTACTGAAGTTTCGGTGTTATTTCTGAATTGGATACGGAACTTTCTTTAGTCCTGAATTGAATACGGAACTTTCTCTAGTCCTGAATTGAATATTGAACCTTCTTTGTTTATCCTTAAGTGAATATTGAACCCTCTTTGTTAGTCCTGAATTGAATACGGAACCTTCATTGTAGCGCAATCGATGGTCTGATCGGAAATGAAAGTCTCTGTTCTTAATTTCAGGGGAGCATTCTCACAAGTTCGGCTTGCTCAGAGTAAAGAAGATCCTAACATTATGTACGCGATTAAGATCATTGACAAAAAGGCTCTCAAAGGAAAAGAAGATTCTTTGGAAAATGAAATTATTGTCTTACGCAGGTGAGTACGATTTTTATGTATTCTATTGTGAGGTATAGTGGGGACTATAGTACATTCTCCTGGAATAGTGGCAGTGCATATACACATGAGTCCAGATTGAATCACGAGGTGGACGAGGTCTAATTGGCCGGCGTTATGTAGATAAAGAAAATAAGGTACATATGGGGTAAACCGATATAGAGCAGGTAGCCACATCAACCTCACTATATATTAAGTGTGGGGTTCAAGCAAAAGTATGGGAAGCAAGTTGGTGCTGATGCCGTCTCCTTTGCAGCTACTCGTTCTCAAATCGCTGGGTGAAGTGAACTCTATGTAGATTTGCATCACAAGTCCTTTTGTTTTACGTATTTACAAATGAAGACGAAATTGGAATGCATATGACATTATTCTTATGTAAAGTGATACTGGGTGTGGGTGAATAGGAACAGAAGACTAGATGAACCTTGGATAGGTGTTTTAGGTCTGTTTGGGTGTAGTTGAGTAGATTTCTTTCTATACTGTACATACTCTATCTAGTGTTTTAGTACACACTATGCCATGAGTCCGTAGCCACAAGCTCGTGAAATTATTCTGATCTATAGGTACTCAAAACATAGGATATTGATTATGACAGCATAACCAGCTAGTTCTGTCATGATTCAAGTTATATTGTCAGGGGTTCATCATGTTTATGATGTATGTACGTTTTTGTATTTTGTTATATGTGTACACATACAGTGTTTTAATTCTTATATTATATGCATATGCAAGCATAGTCCACATTTCAGCCTCCTGTACATATACATACTGACATGAGTGCTTTTTACTTTTCAGACTAAAACATCCGAATATCGTGCAGCTTTTGGAAACGTTTGAAGACAAGTCCAGAGTTTACCTTGTTATGGAGCTGTAAGTTAATATTTTCATCTGTTTCTCTTACCATCTCTCGCATGTATTATTTGCATAAGCCAGCACTTATTTATGTATATAGCTTAGGGCACTGGACCAGAAACACATATACAATAAAGTTTTGACCAGGAGTTGCTCACGCCATTTGCATTTCATGAATCACCAATTGAACTGTGAGATTAATGAGAATAACAGGAAATTGGTGAAAGTCCGTCTTTATTTGACGCGTACATTTATAATTTATAAGCACACATTCTTAACTTTTAGATTCGTATAGCTTCTCTGATTGCCTAATATTACAGTATGAACACTAATGTCTAACACATAGTCTTGCTTAAACCAAGATTATTACGATTTTCTTGACAATTTTGAAAGAAATAGATTGCATGAAAATTTCTAAATGAATATGTACTGCATAGGTAGCTATAATTTCTCTGGCTTTTGTTATAGAGTTACAGGCGGGGAATTATTTGACCGTATTGTGGAGAAGGGGTCGTACACAGAGAAAGACGCAGCCGATCTCATGCGTCAGGTTCTAGAAGCTGTCGATTACATGCATGACCAAGGGGTTGTGCATCGAGACTTAAAGCCTGAGAATTTGCTGTATTACAGTCCAGATGAAGATAGCAAAATCATGATCAGTGATTTTGGCTTGTCAAAAATAGAAGACTCGGGAATCATGGCAACGGCTTGTGGAACTCCAGGCTATGTTGCCCCGGAAGTTTTAGCACAAAAGCCCTACGGAAAGGCTGTGGATGTTTGGAGCATAGGCGTCATCTCGTACATTCTCCTCTGTGGATACCCACCGTTCTATGATGAAAATGATGCAAATTTATTTGCTCAGATTCTAAAAGGTGAATTTGAGTTCGACTCGCCATACTGGGATGACATAAGTGATTCCGCAAAAGATTTTATTCGAATGCTGATGAATGTCGACGTGGATAGGAGGTTTACTTGCAAAGAAGCATTGGGGCACCCTTGGATATCTGGAAATGCTGCTAGCAACAAGAATATTCATGGCACAGTATCCGAGCAATTGAAGAAAAATTTTGCCAAGTCTAGATGGAGGCAGTTAATGCATGCTATTGCAATGGTACACAAGATGCAAAGACTAGCTCTTAGTGGCACTAGTATGGACATCGATGAAAAGCGATGTACACCCATTCAAGAGGAAGAATTTGATGAAGCCTCAAAGTTTGGTGCTACTCAGTTAGCATCGAATTAGTCACCGAAAGTATTGTATGAGGAGGTATTACAAGTTATGTGTATGTATAATTCTAACGTAATATTCCACTCATTCTTTAGTATTCAATCCGCAATTTTTATTCTCAAATATTATGTATAAGATTGGTTTATATTATCATATGTATTTATTTTTCATCTTCCTGCTATATCTCTGTATGAATACGTGTGATAATTCGATGTTACGATTTACAAAATCATAAAATTATTAGGCGTAAGTATATGTGAAAACTATATACATATAATTATATTAAATCGTTGGACTGAAATCCGTTACAATTCAAAAGCTTGGATTTATTAGCTTTATCTTCTCACATAGTTACCTGTAATGTCATGTTTTTCATCCGATTTGGGAAGTTTACCTTTAATATGCTGACAGCAAAAACTTATTTCCACTCAAAAGTTGCAAGCTTCGGATAATTCATATATCATGAGGCTCAAATACATACATACGTACATAAAGCAAAGGGGAAAAATGAATCATTTCCTCCTCGCAAAAACTTTCTTGAAAGCTGCATAGACATAAACAGCCTGTTACGTCCTCCACCTTGTGCGTGCCATGTTTATAAATTTTCATTTAAAACAGGATAGATTTGGAAATCGCCAGGGGATTCTTCTAGCCACTAGTTATTACTTTGACATTCTTACTCATGTATGATGGGTAGTGCACGAATAGCTAACTATGAATATTAATGTGTGCAGTCCAGGAAAATGATAAAATTAGATAAAAGCTTCTGGTATTTCTATGGCAACAAATCGATATTATATCGTCCTGGCACTGGCTATTACTATTGATCCCTTCCAATTTTCAGTTTACATGACATGAAAGCGCACAGACGGAAAATTGTGCATTGTCATGCAGGGATTCGACAGCGAAAAGCTCAACAGAGCACACACGATTTTCTGTCTACTGAATTCGGTGGAAATCCAAAAGTTAAAGATAATTTTAAGCATACACTGTATATAAGGGATCCATCCAATTCTGTAATCCACCAGAATATCTAAAGACGTTGATCGTGAGCCGATCAAAAAGGCATCCTGAGACGCAAATATACAAAAGGTTTGACCTCATCTTCATGACTACCACTAGAATGGGAAGAATAGATTCCAGTAAATCTTCCACTTGTCTTCAACTACAACATAATAACGGAGGATTTAGTGGAAAAGAGGCCATTCCTTTCACTGTCAAAGGGCCCATACCAGTCCATCTTCCTGAAGCTAACGGGGATTATGGCGGACGGACTGGATGCTCCATCCTGGAGCTTAACTTTCAGTATCCTTCTCAGGTGAGTTTTATGCATCTAGTAGATTATACGGTAACTTCTTTCTTCTTTTATTTACGTTAATTTGAAAGCTTTTTTAATTGCTCAGCTTTATTTTCATATCTCAAGTCATTATTTCATTATTTGAACCCAGCCTCCCAAAAATAACATACTCGTTCAACTTGAAGTACCCATATGTTCGAAATGCAGACATTACAAATTATTATGAGTTTTGTAGTGTGTGACATGTGTTGACAAATTATCTAGCAAAGAAATTTGCTACTAATAATACTTGTATAACAGGATACTCTAACGAGTTTTTCATATATAATAATGGAATGATGCTACTATAAGGTGCAGCAGCAATAGCAGCATGCTCTACCAGTCATACATATTTGCTGAGGGAATAAAATGTGTGCATCATTTCTAGAAAAAGAGCAGTTACTAACTATAACATTTCCATTACCACTCCAACTAAATTAATTTCTGTTTACAAGGTCTTCAAAATTCACATCACCCGACATTCTACTACTTACCATAAGTGTTTGCAAATATTGGAATAAGGTGTGTGCCGATTTATAATCATCGTAAAACGACTCATATAGGGACTCGTAAATACCCTATGCACAAAACACATCTACTCAACCAGTCTAACTTATTGCATGTAATATTAATAAATTTTATTGCAATATGTTCGTAAACCTAAAGCGCAAGAATGGCTAAGCTTGCATTTACATAGTTAGTACGTATGTATTAGTTATAAGATAGTCGAAATGTTATATAAGTAGCTTTGATATTAGAGTAGGTTATACCTGATGGTATACCCTCTTTATTTTTCGTAAATTCTATATTCTTATAATACTAAAAGTAGCTACTGGCATATTTAAGCAAGGGGGGAAGTACATACAACACGAAGTATTACTCCGAAAAGCTGTCGTAAAAGACAACCGTATCGCTCAATACGAACGTAAGATTAATCTCATAGAGTACTTCAGTATGTCTTCAAATTGCATGATTTTTCGATATTTCTACTTGCAGTGTGCACTTCTACACCAAAAACTGGTTTACACATAAACTTTTGTGCAAAAATTAGTTTACTATAAGATTTATTAATGATGTAAGAAAGGGCAATGAAAGTTAAAATCCTTTAGTAGACTCCATGAATGCTGATAAAAATAAACACGAATTCAAAATGTCGATAAAAGTAAATACGCATATGTAATACTTGGCGTTTTGGATATTACTTGCTTTAAAATTCAAGGTTAAATCGAACGCACAGATAAATCCGTCAAACAAAGAGCTCGTACTGCTGTCTTCTGTCTTCTTTTCACCGATACTTATTAAGAAGTGACTGCTGTAACCAGGTCGAATCCTACGCTGCATATGCTTGGTATATGCTTGCACTGATACTGACCAATATAAAGCTTCTTTTCATATTAATATTCAGAGAAGGTTCCTTTGAAGAGAGTTACAAGAGGGAAACGGAATGAGATAGTGGACAGAACCTTTTCGACAAATCCCAACTGTTGGATGATCGGAATGAGGATTATGTCGAAACAAGAATTTTCTGTACGTTGGAGAATCTAAAGAAGAAGAATAATAGGGAAAGCTTAAGGGATAAAGTGAGTCACTTTGGGGAATATTTCACTTTTCTTTGGTGAGGACGAGTTCACCAGAGCCCATCATTTCAGACAGACTTATGAAGACTTGAAAGTACATATTTGGTGATGAAAACTAAAATGGCTCTAAAGGAACACGTCAGATCTATATAGACACCTATTTCTATTAGAAAGACAGTCTATAAGGAATAAATGAGGTCAATTCATAATCGTAAGCTATCTCGTGCTTCTTGTACATCCGTCAAATATTCTGTTGGTAGTAAAAAGAAAGAAGAGAATGCGTCTAGAGGTATAGAAAAGAGGCAAGAACAGAGAGGGATAAAAAAACTTAATACAAGGCAAAGTACCTTCAAAATATGGAGTATAAATGGCATGGAGCTTGTGGTATTTATAAGAGAACGAGAACGACCACTGTTCCCACGACGACTACTACTTCTTTTAAAGAGACCTTCATTGAACAATCGCTTACTTCATTCCCCCGTTACATTTGACTTTTACATGCCACCTTGCAACTACTTAGCCATGGTACTTTTTGATTCTTCATCAAAAGGAGTGGGGTAATCGAGTGACTATAGAGGCCAGAAAGGAAAGTCAAATGTCAAATTAGAAATTCACATGTAAAGAAACTCCACAACAGGAGCATAATTTGACTCGTATCTCTTAAATGAACTTATGGATCGGATTTTAAAGGGCTTTTTCGTACGTGGTTATATACCCCAGATGAGTTCAGCATTCAAATGAACATATAAAGGGAGAAAGTCAAAAAGTGGAGGGCATTACAAGCTCTCTTTGTTCATAATATCTCATTGCCCTTTTTACTTGTGCATATCTGTTCTGATTTCATGCAAATTGTAAAGAATACGTAGTCATACGTGAATATCCCACATCTCTTCATTTGGGGCAGTATACATATTCCTAGTAGAAATTCATTTATATTTTCATCTTCAAAACTATGGGCACAGCGGTGTGATGGTTAGATATGGATTTTTTATATTCTCCTTTGGCTCATCCTTCATGACTTAACACTGACAACTAACATTTGAACGAGCCCCGTGGGTGAAAGAAAGCCTTCTCTACATGCACAGCATCTGCATGAATGCTATTCCTTTGAGTCATGATGACTTTCTTTCTTCTCTTCCTCGCTTTTCAAAACCAGTCGAGAAATTTTCCTTTTGATTCAGCACTTGAGGGGGAACCATCATTTTAGCTGCCTGTCTGTACCAGTTACCTGAAATGTGTGGAAATTGTATGTTTCATTTATGTACATTTGTTCCCTGACAGCTCGTCGATACTTTCCCCTTGTTTTACTACAAACTGCTCCCTACCGAATCCACGGTTTCATCACTACTACCACACTACTGCAACATCTCATTTGCACCAACAAAATTTTGCTGTCGTAATTACAATTGTTTATGTATGTTTCAAATATCAAAACAGCCTATAAATTATTGCTAGACACATGACTTTAGAGTCTTAAATACTACTTGAGAATTCATTAAACACAGGATAGCTAGAAAGAAGAAATTCTCAAATTCAGTGATAGAACCAATTATTCGGAATGACTTCAAATTGTGTTTGAGATATAGTAGCAGAGTTAAGTAAAACTAGCCCATGACGTCAAATAAGTTTAAGTTATTTCCTCTTTGCAAACGGAAGAGAATTTCTACCTACAGAACAAAAGATTTCCTTTCTCATAAGCCAAAAATAGAAATAAATAGTGTTTTCATACTTTCGGCTGTTAGTATTTGCAGATGTAGACCAAAGCTACTATGTACTGTTGTAGATAAAAAGCAAATGTAGCACACGATCCTTCTTGTTTGAACTCAATACTCGTGTACTCATCAAACTCACTACAGTACTGTTCAAACGTCCGGTAAGAAATTGACATGTACGTTGACGAAATTTATCTTGTTTAAAAAGAAAATGAAGGAAGAACATTCGGTTCAACTACAAATAAATTGCTCTTCTACGCTAAATGCTGTATTCTCTCTTGGACATATCATGAAACACAAAGCTTACAGTGATTCGTATTTCCCCATGTGCTTTCTGGTAGATGAAATGTTGTACTTACGGAAAGATTGCTTCTCTTCGGGAAAGTGAATTTCATAATGGTGTGTCTAAAAGTGTATCTTCATAAATAAGTCCCTTTTCTTGTTGACCCACCAGTTCTTTCTATCTTATTTCTTCTTGCTATTGTCCCTTATTGTTTTATTTCTCAGCCGGATTACACTGACAACTTAAATTAAATGTCATTTAAGCTGTTTATAAGCTCGAAGTATGTCACAATTTTTTCTTGTACAGATCGGCGAGTTGGTATTTTGTAACTACTACACAGCCTGGATGTCAGTGTTTGTAAAGCGTATGGCAAACAAGATTAAGACGCATCCTACAAAGGAAAAGGAGATTAGCCCATCCATCAACAATCGTGCACGACCAGTACTTGAGCGTTC
Organism: Lipothrix lubbocki; assembly: GCA_034696945.1. Taxonomy (NCBI): domain Eukaryota; kingdom Metazoa; phylum Arthropoda; class Collembola; order Symphypleona; family Sminthuridae; genus Lipothrix; species Lipothrix lubbocki. The sequence goes on along the minus strand of JAQGAK010000010.1, from coordinate 101,298 downwards.
ATTTTCTATTGATGTTCCAGGTATGCAGTTTCTATGGCAGAATATATCTATGTTTTACGTTTAATGAGATACTTTATGTAGAGTTAAATACTGTAATGATTTCAAACGTCATTGTATTCACATTAAGAACATTCGTAAAAGGTAAGTAAAATGTAAATAGCATGTGCTATGTCATTTCATTAGGCTTGAATTATAGAACTCATGTACACTAAAGCTGAATTCTAGCTAAACTAGATTGAATGACAAACTTTTAAAGCGTTTCATCACGCGCCTTCATGTGAGAGTTTGGATGAAAGCAGAGAGTTTCAAGGCTATAAAGTGAAAATGGATTTCAAGTGCGACGTGCAAATCAACAACAAAAGCTTACAAAGAGAAAATGGGAACGTGATGTTTTAGCTTTGATGTGGTTTGCATGAGGATGATCTTTGTTGTCTGTTGTTTTTTCCTGTTGAAACAGTACAAATCAAATCAAGGCACCTAGATGTTTTAGAAGTAGGACAATATTTTTTTGTACAAAACTAAGCGGACTCTAGCATCCAGACTGAGGGTGAGGTACTCTGATTGTTTACCCCTTGTTGTTTGGCTACCAGTAAAAAATACTTTTGGTACCTAAATTTTGATGGCAAATAAAAGCCTGATTGTGTTTTCCCACACAAACAAAAAACACTCATATGTCCATAGCAACAGCAGGATTTTGTTTGCAAACAAATCTGAGGTCTGAGAAACCCTTGAAATTTTCACCCGTATACTGTTTTCTCTACAAACCAAGAGAAATTGTCAACTTTATATTTCTTCCTATGGCTTTCCAAGCGAAAAACATTCTTACTGGATCGAAAGCACAGGAATATGGGATACAAGTTCTGTTTATAATCTATACCGTTTTGCTTCGAAAGCTCCTCCAATGATTTCCCTTATTTTTCACCAAATCCTCAGAGACAGGGTGTGCATATACTGCGCCTGCAAATTCTCAGCTCTTCTGGAGCAAGTATTACTTTTGAACTTCTCTATCCTTAGCACGCGAATACTTAATACATGAAAAGGGGGGTATTGTCACAGCCACAACTTCCACACAACTTCTGCTAACGAGCATCATGGGCAAGGAGAAACTATCTCTTAGCTCGTCACCAAGGCTTTCTATGCAACTCTCTCCTCGTTAAATGGAGCTATAGTAGCATTGGTATTGCTGGCTGGAGTAATGATCTACACTTGCAGCTCTGATTAGAAGTTATACTTTTTAGACCTAAGCTGCTACACTATAGGCGAGCATATGGCTGGATCGAAGTGTCGTTTCCACTTTTTCAATTCGGTGAATAGGACATTGCTGGAACACACAAGTTTTTTGCATGCAAAATAATCTCAAGAATCCAACGCAGTAATAATTCATCCAAGCATTTGATCTATTTCCTTTGACAATATAAAAATATTTCAAACATTCTGATATTCGCATGGTGTATTGATTATTATTTTCATTGTGTTCCCCACTCCTTTGGATTCCTACGGCAGCTCCAACTCTTTTTGATCGCAATTTAAGAGCGCATGAAACCCTTTAACCATTTTTATTGCCTGATTGCAGTGTATATTGTATGTAATATGCTAGCACTTTTCAGTCCGTATAAATACTAATAGCTTTACTTACAGCAAACCTTCTTGTTAGCGTAAGCTGTACCAATAAAGTGAATATTAGTGAAAAATAAATGTGCTAGGTACACTTAGGTAACATATACAAGTCTGTAGAAATTGATTCTCATGTCCCAGCCAAGCAGCAACACTCTGCAACCACTCTTTTCTACTTACTCGCATTACTGTCTTAAATATTGCAGGAAGCAAAGAAAAATGCAGACCACGGTCGCTCTTACCAAAGTTACGATCTCCTCCTGGTTCATGTAAAGAAAGTAAAGTCTACCGGCGACCCAGCACAGCAAGCTTGACTCCGGACGACGACTTTGAACCACTGAAATTTGAAATGGAAACATTGGCGACAGGCTGTCTACAACACATGTATTCCAAAAGACGCCATAGCTCAGGCTCGTTAAATGCAGAAACGGCAAACTCCGAAAGCAGGCCATGGGAACTCAGCATTGAAATGAAGAAACTGATGCCTTGGCCCCACTTTGAGTGTGGATCACAAGATATGGTGTCAATTCCTGCTACTGAGGTAAGCAAAATCTGTATAAATGAAGAAAATTGCTATTTAGTTACCATCAGGGAATCCAGGCTCAGTAAATTGAATAATATACACTAAAACGTCTAAAAGCAGTTTTAGTTCATTCCTCTGTAAACATGGTTTTGATAGTGTGGTATGCAAACACAATAGGATGGAAAGTATCAACATTCATTTCTGTCGTCCCCAGATGCTTGAATGTAATGATGGCCGGAAATTTGAGTGATTTGATTTTTTGACTATAATACACTCCGTTTGGAATGAGACGTGTAACAAAATTGCTCTTTTTAGAAATATGGATATTTGCTAATATGCTTAAAAAATTAATGCGAGTATGTAAAATGTGACACTTTTCGCAAGGATTACAACTTATAGAGCCCTTTGAGTGCAAGTTTGGCTCCCATACGCTTTGAATCTAGACCCCCGCCTCATTCAGCTTTGGTAGTACAAATTCTAGTGCTAATTGAAATTTTCTTAGAATTTTATAGAGCATTTTTATAGAAGTTTTTGAAGTGGCCTCTAGTTAGTGATTATGACAATATTTTTAACGCTTTTTAAATACTTGCTTAATAGCAGTATAAATTTAAGGATCTTATTCGACAAATCTCTTTCTGTTCAAACCTCGTTCTGTATAGTATTACAGATTCCAAATTTTTGAAATAACAAACTGAGCCTTGCCATAAGGCGTATGTACATTGAGTTTTCTTGCCGTAATAGAAGACATTGCCTTTACGATGTACTTTCCCAAGTATAAATAAAGGAAAACAATCTCCATAGTAAGCAAGCAGTTCATCTGTATAAAAAAGTTATAATAACACAAAGCCTGCAACTTGCAACCGTCCCGGGGTGCTATTTGTCGTCGTTGGATTCTCACTTTACCCAAGTCCGCTTTATGATTTGTTGTTGCAGTGCAAAATTCCGCTATGGAAAGCCTTCGGTTACTCCACTAGTAGTTCCGGTAGCCGCAGCTTCCGCTCATCGCAATAACATGCTAGCCTCATTCAAGCATATACACTCTGACCACAACTACATCATCAAAAATAAACCAACATCACACCGGCCATGCTAATTTAGTTTTCATTGACACTACAGTATACCTCAGTCTTTTCTACTTTCTGAATATGAAACAAATTACTGTTTGACATTCCCAAAAATACCATATGAAAGAAATAATTCGGAATGCAAGATAAAAACACGAATTTCGTGTTATGAGAAGCGTAATACGGACGAAAGCATTCAGGGGTTCATACGCTTAAAAAGTATATACTGAAAAGTTTTGACATTGGCATTCTGAAGTGAGCATACTGGCAAAAGTATACGAAAAAATAATGGGTAGGTGTATGTATACAGGTGCTAATAAGACGAGTATGAAATTCTTTGCTTATGTTCATTCCTGTGACCATAGTGTGATTTGTATTAATATCCCCTCCCCATGGCTTCCTCTAGAGAATTTTCCGGAAGGAACATTTTAGGCGTTTCCACTACAGCACAGCAGAATACTTCTTGTTAGATATGCAGCAGGTGTAGCCTCTATTTCCTTTCAATTTTCTCCATTCAATTTCAAACAGCCACGCTCTAACTTTCTCTCTACTCCGTAGAATTCAGCTTTCTACGCACACTTACCGATATGCTAAAAAGCTGTGAACAACATATGCGGAAGAGCGACTGTATTTGAGACCCGAAGCGATGCGCTTATAAGTATTTACATATATTATATCCCCGGAATTATCTTCAGTAATGTTCATAACTAACTTATAGGAAAGGAAATGGAAAAGATTTGATTTTCTTTGAAGGTATACATATAAGTTTATACTGCTACTGATCTTTTGAAGCTACGACGTATAGCCTTGAATCTTTGTGGGAAAGTTATGAAACCAAAGGGGCAAACATTGAAAAAATAGTTAATACTGGCTTGACGAGCTGACTCAAAGACTTTAACCAATTTAGTGTCTGTTGGATCGTGTATGGTTTCAAACAAAAACAATGGGCGTGGAAGACGCAAGAAACTTCTAACATTATCATTGTAATTCGATAGTTCGCAAAGTTATCTTTGGTTGTCCTTAATGATTCATTACCTACAAAAACAGTAAGGAAAACTGTTCCTTCAACTAATATCCTTAATACATATGGTGTAAACCAACAGTAATCATGACTTTCTGTTAGCTGTTGTTATCGTTGCCTTCCTCACCACTCTCTACACCGGAGCGAGGTAGCCACTTGTCTAAATACAAAACTTTTCACCAGCAGCTCTTCTATTCCGAAGCGGGTCTCAAGTATTTCATGGAGTTAAATTTGATCGATTGAACGTATACAAGTCGTTGCTTCATCTGGCCGTTGAAAAGAAAGGTACGAAAAGGGAGTAGGATGTTCTGTCCATATTTATACCACAAGCTCGTACAGAGGGCGACTGCTGCTGCATTGGCATGGCGAAAGTAGAATTTTTATCAACACACACCTATAGTTCGAGCAATTTGTTTTGTCCTATTGACACAAAATGAAGACGTCTTCGAGAATTTGGATGCAGTATGTATAGAAATGAAGCATTTCAAATTAATAAAAACTTCATTGAACGTAGAATCTGGAATAATAAAAGTAAAAATCAGTGTTTTGAACAAGAAGTATAACTTGCATGTTTACACTTTAATTTATTATTCAATGTTATGTATTATTAATTATTTAATGTTTTGTTTGTCAAGCTTACACAACAATAGCATTCGGTCACTCTAAAAACTTACATGTGTATACAATGTTTCGATGAGTAATGGAAAAAAAATATCAAGTGTTTACAATTATTCTCAGCCAATGGTTGAGTCCAGGAGCAGGTATACCTAGAAGTTCCACATGATTTATGTATATTAGTATACAAAATTCAACACCAATCGAATCGCCAGTAAGTATAATGTACATGAACTTGCAGTTGGGTGAACATTATTATTTCCAAGCGTTTGAAATCACGATGTCGAAATAACTTAAGGCCTTCCAGTTTTTAGGTATCTAGTCTTGCGTTGTAAACTTTTTACTGCCCAAAAATAACCCTTCTATTACATACATGTGTACAACGATGCTGAACATTTACGCAGGCATTAAAGGGAACGTGTCATAGACGTATATATCTACGTGTATATTTCAAAGTATTCCCAATCGGCAACCCTTCCTAATAAACACTTGCATGTTATATATACTTACTATACTGTTATATACTAGCACTTCACTTGTTTCCTTCCTTGTTTTACAAGCCTGAATTTTAAGCATAGACGTAACTAGGGTAAAAAAGTTTGGGGATTTCCCATAAGGCTTGTTTGCTACTGGAACTGAACTAACTTAATTTGCTTGTGCAAATCGAGGATGTATATGTGATTAAAATATTGTATCTTGTCGAGGATATTTAATTAGCATGAGTTTTTACTTGAGACTTAAATTACTACAAATTAGTTACATAAATATGTATTATATTACAAATTACAGATACTTATAAAAAGGAGATATTGTCTAATGATTTCTCAGCATTTATTACTTGTAACTGGGTATGTATATCAATCTTACCAACCAGCTTGTTTTGTATAGGTCAAACTATTAAGTTTAGATAAACCGAATCAAATAATTCAATATAGAAAATGTTGTATGTATTTACCAATTACAGTTGTTATAGCTCCCTTTGTATTCAAAATTCATGCAAACGCTTTTTAATTTTAAACTTGACATATTTATTTCTAAACAATGCATCCTGGTGGCAAATTTGACTATATATGTCCGAATGCGCGCTAGCGCTAGCACGAGGAAACAGCTTGGTAGTAATCAAGAAGCTTCTATTGTTGATTTAAACTAATGTTTAACCATTAACTGTATCCACAAAAACATGCCATACTCCTGGCTCTCCCTTTATGGCTGTCCATCATGATAATAGTCTTGTGAGTCAAGTAAGTTGTTTGAAGGGAAAACAACGTTTGAAATCCTCATAGACAATTTCTTCCTTCAAGTGTGCCCATTTACATATTAAATATTCAAGTTTATTAATTACTTTTACGAGTCATGATGAGAATTATGTAAGAAGTCACTGTGTAAAATTCTTATTGCAGTTGAACGTATAGTATAATAATTCGCTGCTGCGGAAACCTGAATCTTGACTACCTATACACTTTAAATAATATATTATATTGAACCTTATTTTAATTTAAAATTCTGTTCTTGTAAAGGCCAACGTATGCTTACAATTGTAAGCACATGATGAAAATAATAGGGACAACAAAAATAAACGACTGGGCGATATTTGACACCTATGAATGTCAGCAAAACTAGGAGCATGAAAATGCTGTAAGATGGGAGTTTGGTATGCCAATTTTTTAACGATGTAGGCAAGTCATTAAATCCATGGCTGTAAAACAATAGGAGGATTGCTGTACCGTAATCATATTTACTTTTATTACAACTGATAATATAATCAATTAGATTTCGTTTTTAAATTTAAAAAATATTAATAGTTAGGTTGCGGTTATAGTTATTTGATGGAGGAATTTATTCGAGTAACTAGTCTTTTTTGGATTTTTTAAAACAACTTACCTTGCTATAGAAAAGCTAATATTGTTGAAAATGATGTCAAGCTAGTCAAGCAGCAGTATAAATTGAAAGTAGCTCCAATTTATTATGTTCTACTACTTCGTATATTGGTTTCATATATCGATGTATGTAATAATCACTTTCTGTAAGCAGGTGCACCACACATAGTAATCATACAGTAGTACACAGTGTACGGCATATATTTATAAAGTACATTTTGAATAGTAGAGTGAAATAACCAGATGCTGTAAAATTTTTCAAGTCTAGACGTTCAGTTAATTCTATTTACATGTATTATCGGCCATAAAGCCAACGGTAAAAATTGTTTGACGAGTGATTATACTTGCTCAGAAATGCGTTGAGGGAAAGTTCGGGGAAAGCCATTCGATGCAGGAGGTTATTTTCGAAGCATAATATCTTGCCTTTTATGTCTTGTGTTTAAACATGTCGCCAGCTAATACGAACTAACTAGCGACAAGAATTTTCCTGTTTGCAAGTGATAGTTGTAAAATGTTGACATTTATACATCTATTCATGTTCAATTTATGTTAAACTGCTTAAAATATGGATGCTGTTTGATTTTCTTGTAGAGCATGGTTGAGTGGCGAGACGTGGTTGTAATGCGACTCGTACTACATCAACCTTCTACAGTTTGGAAGCGCTACACCATTGAAGAATTGAATGTATTCCGACATTTGCCCAAACGAGGATTTTCTCATTGTGATGATATTATCAGACAGGTAAAGAATCTCTTGCGTGCAATGAATTATGAGTTTATTATTCGTACACTAGTCTTATTGCAGACCTATGATTTTTAAAAACATTCTTTAGTGCTTGTGCGTTTGAATGACTTTGCGCTTGGTATTAACGACCTGCTAAAGTTTATACGCATGCAAAGAATTTGGAAATTAACCAGAATACCGTTAAGTGGTCCTACCATATAAACATACGAGATACAGTACAAGTTTACACCACAGTCACATTAATCACAAGATTGTTACTCGATAATTGCATTGATAGGGAATTATTAGCATATAATTTGAATGAGTTAATAGCACTAAGTGTTTAATATAGGTAAATAGCCGCATGGACTTTCTCGTGTCAATAAGTAACGACAGTGTCTGTCGTCGTGACAGCCCAGGTTGGACGAATTTCCAGAAAATATGTTGTGTTGTTTAAGAATTAGTGCATTTTAAGGTGAAATCAAGTTAGTCATCTACATTGTTTGTAGTCAAGTAGCTTTTAACTATTAGTACTCTCTGATACACTATAATGTATAAACATGTGTATAGATGTATGGTTAGCTACCGCGTTTCATTCACATGCCAATCAATCAATTGACTCGTTTTTTCACCTGGTAATTCCAAGCATGTAGCTACATAGATGGAGAGCCAAAAAGATATACGATCGCGGATAATGACAAAATTCCACAGGTTCACATATTGACTTGTTATGACCATTAATTACCTGCATGCTATAGTTGATCTTATTTCTAAACATTATAGAAAAATGGATGTTCTAATGGTACATTCGATTGATATATACGTACATTATAAACCGTATGGGTTATTATATTATCTTTATTGAATTCAGCCAATATTGCAGATTTACAGATTCACCTGTACTGCGTGCTTATAAGTTGAAATAGCTAACGTTTTTCATAATAACTTGAATTTCCGTCAGTCTCCATTAGTGAATCATTGGAAAGTACAAGAAGCATTTTTCAAATGAAAATGGTCAAATTGTTACCTATTTCGATACAGATACTGTTATTAATGATGCTAGTACCTTTCATATGGTATATATTAATAATGATAATAATGCTATTGTAAAGATTTCTGTATTGCTGGTGCTCTGACTCGAGTACGTGATGGTGTGGATGAAAGTAATTATGTATATTACAAATGTTTTTTTTTACATTATACTGTACTTTATGTACATACACAGAGAGACAACTGGTTCTCAATGCTCAAAATGAATACCAAAGCTGTGCTGACGGGTCAACTTGTTGAACCAGAGAATAATGCAGTATCTGAAGATGGGATGGCCATTTGACTGAGCGGAAGCCTTTTTACTTCAATCTTCCATGAATATTGCTTTAGGTATAGAGTCAAAAAAACTGTGTCCCACATCTATATAGTTACTCCATATAATATTTTTTATGGAATCAGTTTATGATCTTATGTATGTGTATGACATTGCAGTAAAGTATGCAAATATTCATTATTGCCACGTACTTCATTGAATTATTCATTGCTAAATTTTCAAAATCCATTCTTATTTCATGTTCTTTCTATCTAAATCATGGCGGGCATCTCATCCATGGCTGACAGCCCGTGAGACTGTAACAGTAATTTGAAAATATGTTATTATTATATGTCCTGGGATTACGATGACAGTATGATAGATTTTTTTATTCATGAATTCCTTCAGAGCGCCGCCAAGATAAATTTGAAAGACCATCGTGACGTTGACAGTTTGAACCATAAATGAACACTTATGTTAAAAGTGCTTCCTAAAAAATTACTACATGTACTTTTTAGTCACACAGGACGCCTTGGCAAAAACATTAAGCTACCCCTTTTGAGTGGTCTCTGTATGATTGTGCACTTCTCTTAAATCATTTCAACAGTTTTGCATCTTTTCAGCCCTGCTCCTGGCTATAACTTATACGGAGTGTGAACCGTTTCGGTATTTTCCTGAACAAAGAAATTAGAATGACTTACTTCATTCATCATCTAACCTTTAAAGTTGACTGATCAATATTTGATAGATGGGATGCTCCATCAAGTTGGAGCCACTACCTACTCAGAATTCATCAAATTGAATTTTAACCGTTCATCTATCAAAATGTTTTTTCGTCAAAATCTTTTTTAATTTTATTGAATGATATCTATGCGATTGATTTGTTTACAGATGGCGCCTTGAATTCATCAAGATAGCATAAACATTCTTCGTTTGGGTGACGAAGCGTGCACCAGGTATATTTATTTTTTGAACTACATGTATTACGTAGAACTTGGAAATTGAAGAGTAAAATACTGAGAAGAATGTGAATGCTCTTGTGTGTTTTCGGACGGTCATAAATACATAATCATAGGGTATTAATCATCGTAAAGAGCTTACGGTTGATCTATAGCGACCAAGGGTGATTCTGTTAAGGCTGGTCAAATCACACAGTCATTATTTAAGCCATTAACGAAACTATACTGAAAGCCTATGAGGTAGTTAGCAAAGTCCAGTCTTGTGAGTTTTTCTACTGTAGGATGTAATAAGAGCGTTGAGAAACCTTCATGGACGGATTCAAACGACTATTTCAGGACGATTATAATTAGGAGTTAATGCTTGAACTACTGCAACTATTTTTTTGAGTGAACAACAAGGTAACAATGTTAATGAAATATCCACGTTTGGTTTTACAGCTGAGAATTAAGTATGTAGATATTCGTATATGTGGTCAAAAATTGTAGCATATTTACGATTGCGTGCAACGGACCAAGCATGGGAATATTACAGTGACATGAAAGCACCTTACAATCTACAGATTTTAACCTTTTTACATTGTTAACGTATTATTACAACCTATAAGTGCAAGGAAGCCAGAGTTTGCCTCATAGTCTGATGACCCGTGCATTTCTTTTTTACCTTTTGCCAATTTTATGCTCTCTATTCAATTGTACATTATATTCACACACACACGTCAGTACACTAACATTCTACGACTAATAATAATAGGTAACGATACAAAAAATGCTATTTACGCTTACATATGGCAATTCCAAGTACTGAAAATTTTTCCAACTTTTTTATATATATATATACATCCCCGTCAACATATACGTTGTGGCAAATAACTTGTTTCAGACAACTTGGAAATGTTTGTAGTTAACGATTTATTCCTGTGACTATGACTGATTGTACTGTAAGCGAAATGCCCGAAGCTCTATGGTTTGCAAGCTATAAGCATAATTCTTATTATTGTCTTTTCGCGACTTCCTCATTTGGAATACATGGTTTTTCGTACATAGATCATAAAATTATATGTATAAACTTTGTCCTGCTGAAGGGTACTTACTGCTGCAGGTTTCTACTTTTTTCTCTCGGTCAAATCATGGTGATCTGTTGACTGTTTTAGCAAACCTGGAAGAATCATCGAAGGTGCGATGAGAGATTCACATTACTTATAATAATACATGAAGAATTCAACTCTCTCAAGTATTTCTTTATAAGATGAACGTTCACGACTAGAGTCTATAATAGATATAATTATGATCATGTGTTTGTACACCAATTTAAAAATCAAGTATCACTGGATTTTATAGCTTTCACCTTTGACTGTGGCAAAGCGGCGTTCCTATTATGTGACTTGAATTCAGAAATACTAATACTACATTAAATATGGCTGTCGCAATAATAATCTACCATTTCACTGACATTTTGATCCGTTTATGGACATCCCATTATGATTTCTTCCATACAGTTGATGGGCTCAAAGACTGGGGAATAAGAATAAGTTGCTAATGCGTAACATTTGTGCACTCTTGTGCAAGTTTTTAAATATAAAAACCAAATCGATGGATTTGCACTTGATAAATGAGTTTTATTAAAGTTTTTTGTGATATTCAACTTTCATGTAATAAGTACTGATGTCGAAATAAAATTTTTTACTCGCTACTAAAGAATGAATCCATTTATTTTCAAACGCTTTCAAAATAATAATTATTTACCTCATGAAACGAAAGATTGATCTGAACCTTGAACTCATAAATTAATATAGAGATTTGCTACTTTTTTGAATGGATGAGCAGAAAATCTGGTATGCATCCTTCATTAAATACATACATGCTACCTTGTAAATGTATATTTATATTACACACTATACCTACTGGAAACATATATGGCAATCTATTTTCAACAGCATTTCCCTGCACATTGCTTAACTTGGTTTTAAGCACACATTTAAAGTTAATTATTATGCATAGAAGCTGCGGAAAGAAATGGTAGTTATGTCTGTTGTGTGATTATGAAAATTAAGGGTTATTATTTAAATAAAAATCTGATGGATCTTCCCAAGATTATGAAATGAGGTATGGTACAGGAAAAGCCATCTGCTTGCTTGTTATGTGCAATTGATGCAAACGTAGGGTTCCATCCACCCCATTACAACCATACTGTACATACATTATGTGGATTCACACGCTAGCAATTAAAAAGCATTTAACAGTTCAAATCCAACTATTGTTTACACTTACATGGGATTTTATGTCCATATAAATGGTAGCACTTCAGTAAGTATGATTACTATCAAGGTATAGCCTAGTAGCTTATGCAGTACTCATGTTGGAAATAGATAAATTAATTAATTTTCAAGAAATATGGATTCTGCGAACATTATTAAATGTCCGATGGTAATCAATGCAAGTGCGGTAATATGACTTGTAGGAGCAAAGGGAAACTCAGGGCCAAGAGGAATAACGAAAAAGGAGTAAAAAACCGTAGCAGACGATGAGCGAAGGTAAATGGAAACGGTGTAAAAAAGTTGTTTCCTTATACTTGAGAAATCGGTTGATTCGTAATCTTTCATTTACGCCTCACGAGTTCAAGAATAAAAGTTTTTTTTGGAGTCGACTGGAAACTTTTAGTGGCCACGTCTTACCTGTAAAAGGTATTTATATCTACATGCTTGTGCAGAAAAACTTCCTCTCACAGTCTCGCAGGACGTCAAGCTTACATATGAGAAACGATTGTTGAGGAGGAGAGTCTGTTTGGGTATGATAATTAATCTAAATGAGCATGGCTAGACGGAAATTCAACCTCTAATGTAGCCACGTATGCAGTGTAAATACATGTAGGACAGTGAATATTAAGGTATTTACTTGCACATGAAGATGCTTATACATAAATCCTTATACACAGGTTCATAAGTAGACATACATAGACGCTAAGTAATTACAGGTGCTGTATAACTATGGTATATAACTACACTAAAATATATGAACATATATATTTTACTTACACTTTCAAGCCTTTTCCCATGTTGCATCCTTCACTGACTGTGATTTATAATGCTAGAAGTGTTAAAACTCTTTAGTGTAAGAAATCAAATTAATGTAAAAATAATTTATTCTCTTAAGTACAGTAAAATATTCACAAGTTTTTACAAAATCCAGTTTCATATGGCTTGGTACCTGTTTAGTACATTTGTCATCGGTTTTGTTGCTATCTTCGACTAAAGGTTATTTCACTCTGTCGGTCTCGGTTGTTGATAAAAATAAACTGCAGCAAAAATTCCATTTAATTTAAAACCATTACATGTTAACCATCAAGTTTGGGTGATTATTTGAAATGGTAACATATGTCTACACACTAAAAGCTACAAATCTTGTAATAGAAGCTTGCCATTCCCATTTGCTGTTTACTAAAATTAGTTTTGTGTTGCTTCAATCGGTAAATAAACATTGTAATAAGAGTAATAACGTGTCTCAACTATCATGTGTAGGATCTGATTGTAGAAAATGAAAGTATACCAAGCGGAAAAAATAATTTAACCTTAAGTATGTAAGCATTACAAGAAACCACATTAGAAGTTAGCGAATTTCTGAACCGAAGAAATTATGTTGTTGAAAAAAGTCCTGCAATTGAAGCTATTTCAATGAAATTCCTATTTGTATTTAATGCCTAACCTCCCTTTACACACAAAAAATCTATATGGAACTTTTCGAGAACTCGCCATATATGTACATATTTATACGTATGTGCGATGCTCATATCTGTTCAGGTACCCTACCATACATATTTTTACACTTTTTTTTACATTATCAAACTATTTTGTTGTTGATTTTTTCTCTCTTGACGAAAAATGATTAAGCCAACACGGCCGAAATTGTGTACCGCCAAATAGTAATTTGTCCTTAATTATTGACAGGAACAAAATCTTACAGTTTACAACGACTTTGATATTATGGCCTTTATAAGGACATTAAGGACAATCGACAGCAACATTGAAGAAACAATGTGAGGAAATTAATTAGGTCATTAAATTAACCAAATCTTTCGTCTTTGGGCAGTTTGTATAACATGTAAAGTGTGTGTTCTGGTAAGTTACTATATACATGTATTCCTCGAGTCGACAAAGTAATAATCTTTAAGTGAGGTTCATATAACATGTATTTTACTGGTCCCAAGCATGGAATTAGTCCCTCATCTGAACCATCTTCGTGCTTTGATGTACCCTAATGGTCATCTGCGTGTTTGACTTTCATTAATAACAGGGTGAGACAGATGAGTTTGAATTTGTTTTGTGCCACGGAAATATTACAATTTTTTATTCCTGCTCTTTTAATATCACTACGCTTATATGTATGTTGCTTCAATTTCAAGACTCAAGCTGTAAACGTTTATTTAGAAGTTTGTATGATTATGTGAGTCAAGTTCTATGCATAGGAATAAATATGAAAAAGCAAGGGGACCTGTGAAAAGATAATCTAGACACTTAGAAACAATTCATTTTCTACTTTGTTTTTCCTCACATGAGACGTCGCTTAAGCGCTAAGGCAAGACGTTTTTATTTTTAGGGGTACTAATCTCTCAAGCTATTGTACGTATAGTACAAATATTACAGGTTGCTGTGTAGTAGCTTTATTTGTAGTTAGTTGGCTATCATTGTATCTCACTGGTTTACAATACATTTGCACAACAAGAAACACGGGATGATACTTCTTAGTTTCTTTACAGTTGTAAACTTGATTTAAATGGAGATTAATATCTTCATGTCCGGATTTAATTCCTCTTGAGAATACCTGCGAACATAAGGTTGTATGGACATCACGGTTAAACCACAACCAAATTAGTTCCCAATTCTGCTCTCTCAGATGCATAAAATACGTGATCAAGCGGCTATGGAAAGGCTAATATTTGCAAGAATGTACAGATTTAAATATTTTTGCGCAGACAATCCGGTTATTTGCTGCTCAACTAATTTATCAACTTACAACAATAGACTTAATAGTTAACTCCGTTTGTGTACAGTCCAACCGTGTGACGCTTGCTAAACGTGCTGCTAGTCTAATATGCTAAACGTGAAATATTTGAACGACACTAAGAGGAAGCAGGCAAGAATGCTAATTCTGTTGCCGGGCTACTTGGTTTGAGTTGAGACGAATCATCTTCCTAATAAATGCTAAAAAGAGTAAATAGGATTAAAATATTTCAATTATTCTTTTGCATGTTTCTTTTGCTTGGCCTGCAAGAAAAAGAGTTGAATGTATGAAAAAAGGTCAAAACAAGGCAAGCCATGCTGTGAGAGAGGGTTTATATTTTAACGAATCATTCATCAACAATGTATTTTGTTACCGTGAATTTTATATGTATTATTTATTTACTAAAGTTATTCCAAAGAAAGTTAAAATACAAATTTTATATTCCTTGTAGTAGTTTGGATTCCAACCTCAATAACCAAGCCTTAGAAAGAACATGTACATATGATGTAGATCGTGATACATATTTACATAAAATAATCGTGACGGAAGTATAAATACCGTAGCGCCATTTGCCTGATTTATTTCAACAGTTTAGAAGACTCTTCACAAAAATCTGTTAATGCAAAAAAATAAATAGGTATTTGTAGAAAAGGACTAGCATGTTCTTGCAACGGCTCCCAGTTTACATAGTGTCACATAATCAGTGAAAATTCCGGTACAATTTCCTATACCAAATTACAAATGTTTGCATACCTTTGTCTTAGAATCTGGTTCGCGATTCTCAAGAAGCCAGACAGCAAATCGTAATCGGATTTACACGCTAGTTAATCTGTGCTTTGATATGCAGAAAGGCGATTCACACTTCTGCTGTCATTGATACCAGAATAGCGGCATGCAATGAGATAGCATCGTGTGTTCTATAATGCACAATACAGGTATCACGAAAACCGCTCATGAAAGTTTACTTTGAAGTTGTTCTGACTCATACACATTTTCCTTTTTATTAAGCCGGTATTATTTTTGGATGGTTAAGAAGTAGAAAATAATTCATCAGACACAAATTAGCTACACCAGTAGAAAGGTGGATTGGTGGGATTTGAGTCGATTGTAACCAAGAATAATTATCACAAAGGATTTTAATTACCACATGTGTCAAGAGGCAAGTTATTTACGCAGGGAGTAATTTATGAGAAGCCATCCACTTGCCAGTCAACCAGCAGGGCATAGGGACAAGTGACACCACCGTTACACTTATCCACACCAGTAATCGCCTTTAATACTCACGTGCAACTAACATATAGTCGGGGTAATAAGTATTATAACATACAACAATAAAGCAATAAGTATATAACTTGTAACAATAAAGGCGTAAGTATTTACATGTAACAATAAAGCTATATTGCTACCTCCTACCGACAATTATCTCGTCGTATTATATCTACATATTAAGATGCGCCGTGCCTTGTAGCATCTATCATGAGATGATGGATTGTGTAAGTCCAAGCTGTTTCTATACGGCACTCTTATGCAAACATATCAATGCACTTACATCGTCAAGTACTTATAGCAATTCTGGAATCCTCACAAGGACTATCATTTTTCTACCTCAACAACAAGTAGTTGACGTTTGTATTCAAGCTTTTCCCTTTAAATTTGTTGCTCATAAGTTACGAGATTCTCTTGATGATCCCGGATTCTACAGCCTCAAGTAGATACTATGTAGAGTTCTTAAGTTGTTATTAAAAATGGAAACGTTTAGAATGGACACCAATAATTTAAGTATCTACTCTCATCGTGTGATACATACTTGCACCTTGGATAACTTGGCGAGAAGCCTCATTCAATTACTTAAGTGTTGATGGTTGCTAAGATAATTGTCTCATGCAGTTGATATACATACCATGTCGTCAGCTTATACGCATAAGTATTAATGGTACTAAAACTTGCTAATAGATAAGGTTGATGAATTAGTTGGGCAGAATTTGACCCTTTGGCAAATATCGTTCACACTGAACTTTTAACACGGAGGCTCTATAGTATAATTAGTACTTTGGTCAAGATTTACGAAATTGTATGCAGCACAGTTTTAAATGATGTCGATGGAATTTATTCCTAAAAGCAGAATTAAAGGACGTGATTCGAAATGAGGACGTTATTCTACCACGTACTTACTCGTAGGTAGAAAGACAAGTGGATGGATTCAATTCTTTTTATACTGCATATATATACGACCGTATCTGTAATTTGCTCATGGAATTACCTCGAAGACAAATGAAATCATACTGGTTTTTTATTTTTGTCTTTTTAAATTATAGTGTAATCTCGATATATATATATATATGTACCCTACACTGCCCCTCCGGGCTACGCACTCCCGCTAGTGTTCGGTTAACCCTGAACTGAATTGTTTAAAAACGCGAAGCTAATTTTACTTGCGTGATGCAACTCAAGTTGATATGTACGTATTTGTAGGTACATATGAATGAGGGTCCATACTAAAAGACTATACTTGGTATGCAATACCACTAAATTACATTTTCTCATTTACCGCCAACATTGTTCCATTATATTGTATGTGCGCTTCTGTAGAGACCTGTTTTAAATTAATGTAAGGCAAATATGATTTTGAAGTTTTGAACAAGTTCAAGAGCTTAACGTTTAATACATGCCTAAAATGCCTCGTACGGAATAAGCTGCATTGCATACATACATACAACACAGTCTATTCCTAACAATCCTACATGAGAAATACATGTAGATCGTCATACAGTAAAAGGAAGAGAATGACAGTATGACACGGGCTTTAATGATAATACAGATAATAATTACGCACTCACCTATTGATACGACGGTTGTTCAAGCCAATTATTATGTTGTTGGTGCTCCCACATAAGCTAATTATCCTCAATCAAGCTTAAATTTGCTTCTGTTTGTGCGGCAGGTTGAACGTGCCCCATTAAGGGTATTAAATGATTTGTAAGTGTAAACGGTTGAATATATTTCCTTCTTTATCGCCTACAATACACGTAAAATAGCCGTAATTGTATAAATACATATGAGCACCTGCAACGGAGCGACAAGATGTATTTCAATAGCTTATCACCCTACCAGGATTTATGAAGTGCTAATAATTCTAAATGTTAATGCATCTTATTCTGTTCATCCGCGTAAGGATAAATAAATAGACATTAAAGCCTAAATATGGGTCTAATAACTGAAGTAAGCCGTGTTTAAAGTATATGGTTTCGACCTACTCATACATTACCTTCTGCGTTCTTGACAATAATACATATAGCTTAAGTTTGTGCACGTCACCTGCAAATATTTGTTTTCTTCCGTTTTTGTTGTCGCAGATTGAAATGTTTTGTTGATCAGTGTTCCATAATTAAACTTAAAAACATCATTATACAAACCAAAGAAGCTTATCATATCCAGCAATATATTATCATTTTTGAAAAAATAGACAATCAGTATGGCTAAATACAGACCATGAAGAAAATGAAGCCAATCAGTGTAGTAATCCAGACAGCAAATAAAGTATTCCACTCAGCATTCATAATTGGAAGTATAAATACTATATCTCAAAGGTAGATTTTGTCTTGGAGAGAGGGTTATCTTTTGATAGAGATGTTTATTTCCAACGTATCTACCTGTTCCCACTGTTCTCTATCTATTTTAGTTAAAAAGGCAAAGAGAACTTTAAAAGTACGAGAACATGTCTGCTGAAACATGGAAAATGATGACAAAAAAAGAAAACTGGGGCCAGACTTGCATACATAGTTGGACGGCGCCGGTTTCCAGCACACAACTTAGCACATAAACGCTTTTCACTCATTTCTCTCATGTTCATCTGTATGCATCTAGTATATACATACGTAAAAAATTCCATGATAGTAACTGAGCAAAATAACCCGCGATGGGAAAACAAAGTAAGTTTTACTGTTCAAGTAGCATCATGATGATTTTCCTAGAAAATATCTAGATATTCAAATGAGAAGATAAACTTATTTAAACTAAGTACAAAAAAACTGTCTTTGGCTTGCAAAGTATTTTCAAAGGCTGTTTTCAAGCTAAATATTATTCTAATCTCCTCGACAGAAGGATTACTAAAGCTTACAATTTCATACACAAGACTTGTTTTGAGCTTAAAGGAGGATAAAATCTAACAATTCTGTTATTAGATGTTAAAGTGATATATATATGATGGCTCACTTAGAGCAGATTGACAACGAACAGATTGCTTCTATCTATCAGTTAACGCATTAATAGATGATATCAGTTGATTATATTAGTTGACAGTTACTTTTCATGCAGCAACACGGTTGCTAAAATGCTAAGCGGTCTCACAAGGTTATTTAGATAAGTCAACATGTGAGCATTTTAATGTTACATTGTACCTAATGTGCATTAATGCAATATATACTTTAGTTATATTACAATTATTTGCAAGATTGAAATCATGTTCAAGCATTATGAAGTGATTTAATGGCTTGTTTACCTACTATAAATAGTGTTGAACAAACAGCTTTAGCTCCCGTCAAAAGATATAGGTAAGTGTAAATCGACTTCGCTGATTAAGAACCTTGATCTTGCTGCTCACATTAGTGCAAGATCAAGCTTTTTTTGAAATTCACTTGTAAATGGCACGGACTGGTTGATGGTGATCGTGCAAAAGTATTTGTTCAACTTAGTGTATCATCGTCACACAAAGAGAACTTACATCTATTAAATTAACAGGAGATTGATAACTAAAAACTTGTATATAAACTTGAACTGAGGAAAAGTTCATTTCTTTTCTTCCTGTCGCTTTTGCAAATTTAACCGGAGAGCCTGTTGTATGGCACTGTGAAGGTTGTGTAGCCACATAGGTATACGATTTTTTAAATTGACTCAACATATTGGTACGGGTTTTTGTTTTTAGATTAAACTTATGTATCTATAATTTACAAGAGGTTTCGTTAGTGTGACAGTTGCAACGAATGTTAATTCTCAGGTAATAAATAAAACGGACATGTACAGGACTAGATTAACTAGATGCACTAAATTCAAATACTTGGGTTGTCAAGCGGACAAACATCGACTGATTATTTTTATTTTGTGCTAAATAAAATGTACATTTGCTTCGGTGACCATACCCTGTATATATACTGTAATTTCAATACTACATTGTGGTTTCTCGTAACGTTTGGTTTATGGGGGTCTTTGTAATGTAATAAATACATTTATGCACAGTAACGTTTCCTTTGGACATGCCCAACAAGAAGTGTGAGAAATGAAATCCTTCCTGAATCAGAACGATATAATTTTTTATCAATTGCAGAACTGGTATTTAAAATTATGAGGGCTAATGAAGATCGATCAGTGAAAAGTTTCTATAGTCTTGATGTGATACTACGGGAATTTTTTATTAATCTAAGATGTTGTTATCTTTTTTTGAGTATACGCCATGTAAAGTTGTGTGAACAAATCGTCGAACGTTATACCCTCTGCTGCGACTATAACATTAACTAAGAATAAGAGCGTTACCGCAGCTGATTCAATTCAGGTTATGAGAAGATACGATTAGTCAGCAAAGGTGGAAGATGAAGTAGGATGTAGGTAAAGTATAGATCAATGCATTTACATTCATTGCATGTATGGTGGCTGAAGCAAACATAACACATGAGATTTTAATCGGACCTTTGGATAAAAACCTAAGAGCTCAAAAGGTTATTACAGTTTACCATCATCAAAGCACTAGCTGTAGGAATTTCGAAATTTATTACAGAAGAGTTTTAAAATATATTTTACACATCATTTGAACATCCAACAGATGCCATTGATATTAAGTTGCTGCAGTAATATCTATACGAACACTTATGTATAATTACGGGGAACGCACTAAAGTTTTGTAGTAACAAAGTACAATATAAATCATGCCTTCTGCTATGGAATGGCGGGGCTTTCTGAGAGTATGAATTGACGACGATGGAAAAACATGTTTGAATTCATGTATGGCTCATTACGTATGTAACTATAACTATTAAGCCCATTTTCTTGATGGTAACCGTTCCTCATATGAAGACCAGGAAGCTCTGATCTTGACTTACTGTTACATTTTACTTCTCACATTCAGCCCATTCTATCTTGTAAAGATGTACTTTTTTGCTATTCCCTCGTAAATTATTGGTTCTCGTGGGGTCAAACAAGAAGTTATAATCACCAGTAAAGTTGGCTGCATCGCGAAATTCGTTATTAATTAATTCGAACGTGGAGGTATATATTCAGCATTGGTATGCATAGAGTGTAGAATTAGTAGTTTTTGTGTACCATATAATCTTACATCCATCGTTGTGAAGGAAGTGATTTCTTTTACGCTTGAGCACATCAATAAGGTGGTATATTACCAATTGAGACTGATTGCAAGTGCTTGTGTATCACCTGACAGCAACATAATACAGTAACATCTTGTTACATATGCAATACATAGTATGAAGGCTCAAACCTGATATATATGCCATCGCTGATACTTGCTCACCTAGCTTGTCATTCATCAGCCTCAAGTGCTCAAAAGCCAATGAATTCAATGAATATGAGACTATGTAGCTTGTGTATTGTGTAGGTTGTACAATGTAAACACATACTACAGAGGAAAGAACGGTGTACTAACAGGAGGTTCAGTTAGTGTAAACACTTTGATTTTCACTGATATCTCAAATTTTAGTCAAAGATACGTCGCTGACTTTGATGCTGGTTCTTGTCTATCTTTACGTTAATTCAAGTTTAGTCGTTCTTCTCGTCGTGATGCGGCATGAATGAACGATGGCAAAACCTGTGCAGTCAAGTAAATGTAATCAAACATTGTTAAATGCTGCACTAGTGACCACGGATATGAATGATGTTTAATTATGTAACTATCTTCTTACGAACGGCTAAATGCCT
This sequence comes from Lipothrix lubbocki, assembly GCA_034696945.1. NCBI lineage: Eukaryota > Metazoa > Arthropoda > Collembola > Symphypleona > Sminthuridae > Lipothrix > Lipothrix lubbocki. The sequence continues at coordinate 79,683 of JAQGAK010000010.1, read as the reverse complement.
AGTTTTGACAGACAACGTACTACACATGATGTCGAAGTCCTGTGTGTTTTGTGTACTTTTCCCATAAATGTGATCAATTCTTTTATAGTAATCATGCAAATATTCATCTCAGGTCTTCAGTCACGCTGAGATTGTTTAACTCTTTGTTATTCTCTGTTTGTGTTGGGCATAATTTGCTTGCGTGTTGAAGAAAATGTATTTTCAATCCTCCTTTTCGGTTTCTCTCGCTGTATAATTTAGGGCTTAGTTCGATTTTGATACATAGCACAAACGCAAAGAACGGGCCTTAGTATACGAGTGCCTAACATATGCTTTACATATCATTTAACGTTCATCAGCTTTTCGTTAGACCCTCAGATGTCTTTCTGACTTCAAACAATCACTTCAGCAGATATTTAATCCGTTGTGAATAAGCAAGATTAAATACAACAATCTCATGGAGTGTAAGTACTATGTCTGAACTGTTATTTTAGTATAGGCTTGAAAAGCACCAGCAACGGTTAAAATTGCGCTCATTACTTCATTAAATACTTATAAAGTAGTTCAGATGAAAAATTCATTTTTCTTGGGAAGGAAAGGAAATTAATCTTTTGAGATTCTCAACCTTTGCTTCGATTGGGTAATGCATTTTTTTTGGAAGGTTGCGAGCTAAAAAAAATCATTAAAGTTTGAATGGATAGCACACCATTTCAAGAGAGATTTATACTATTCACTTTCTGGCCGTAGCGCTATAAAAGTAGAATTTCGAAAATGGGTACAAACCGGAGGTAAAAACTTGTCTGAGCTTCTCAAATAGGTGATGTAGCAATTAAACTAGCTCCAAAGGTCTAAATTGAAAATTTGCATCGGTTGCAATATGCATGTCTACCGTATTTCTTCGATGTAGATATTTTTAATTGTCAATTTAAAAAAAATGTTTGGGAGCACATATAATTCCAATTGTTTTGTTGATCGCATTTCTGCTCGTATTTACAGATATTTCACATATCCTGTTAGAACAATAAAGTTTGCTGTACGTAAATGGAATGCTTTTGACTTAAATGCAACCTTATTTTCGTGTTTTACAAAAGATTTTGACTACATCATGAGGAATTTATTGAACGTCTGTCTTGAACCCCTGTAACCTAGCACACTTGGATTCCGTCATGAATAGGATTTATTTACTACACTTGTATAATTCGACTGTAACAAAACAAAAATAATTACTTGTTCAGTGTGCTTTTGGTTTAGAAGTGCGAATTCTGGAGACCATTTCAGCTATTGAGTTTTTTCCTTTTAGGTAGGAAACAGAGGTGATAAAATCAAAGCAGGCGGTCAAGTTTAAGGCGGACAGCATGAATTAAATTGAAAACGGGTTGCTGGAAGACTGCTTAAATTGTCGTCTTAAAAATGCCTTTATCTTCCTCAGGTCTTACGTGGTCATGCGTGTATAGTAACATAGATAGCCAACGCTAAGAGGGAGAAACATCGTCATTCTCCTGGGGTTTAGTAGCAGGCACGTGTAATTTTTATCCCTACACACATGTACACACGCTCAAAAGCTTGAACTGTACTGTATTCTTATACAAAAGGCAAGACTGTCATATGTAAAGACCCCGGAACAAGTTCGGGTGTTCTTGAGTATAACCCCAATTTATGTATCATTCAACCATAAGATTTGTTTTGGAATCTTGACTGACTTCAAGTTAGCCATTCGCTAAATTTTGTATGTATCTCCTATCTCCGTATATTCTTCTATATCTTGCATACGGTATTCGCTTCACCGTTGCATTTAAAATTCCGGTGGTGGTGGTCATACATCACACATTTAATTTGAGTTCCAGATCGGAAGTGTTTGATAGAAAGACTATCTGTAACTTCTTAACTAAGGGACGGACGTGCTGATATATTCCTTGGATTTGAAGGAGTGCTCTGCTCAAAGTTATTACCTATCGTCCAAAATGCAGTAATATGCTGACTACTTAATTTTAAACAGATTTGGTGCAGAGCCAAGTATTTCATTCCCTGCTACAAGTTACCGCATACTTAAATAGTATATTATTCAGTATATGTCTTATCAACTTTACACCCTCGAATTTAAAATTACTAAACACACCATGGATTTAGAAACTACTTTATTTTAAAAGGTAAGTTCCTACTTGCAACGCTTAGTATTCATGGTGAACTCTGTTCAAAGAATAATATGAGCTTGTTCGGATTCCACATAACGACAAGTTATTTAAATGTTGCTACTGTTCATGAGAACTGATTCGCGTGAAGTCTGGTGAATGTTAAATTGTTATCATGTAATTATAGTATAGAATCTCCTTTAGTGGAAAGTATTACATCTACTGTGTTTTCAACGTCAGATTGGCATTAGCAATTATTAAAGTCCCTGGGGGAAGTTCCGTTTTAGCATTACTGCTTTCAACTACACTTCAATCTTATAGAATATTAGAACATATCTAATCCCTATGAGCAAACCATCAACAAACTGAGAGTGAGCTCTTGTATGAATGATGTTTTAGCAACACATTTCAATCAATCCGGTTAATCTACCCACTTAATTTAGTTATTAGCGACGTATTAATTTGCTTATTAACCAAGCACGATAATTAAAATTCCGATTAATTAAAAAAGGTTTTAAGGAGAAATAAGGAAAAGGTTTGGTCAGTTTGGGTCACCACAAGGATAAATAGATGATTAGGCAAGTAAATCTTTGACGTCAAGGAATCCGGTATTTCGTAATAAATGTGGCGAAATAAAATATGCAAAAGCCAACACTAAACAAGCACATGGCATATGTACATGGCATGGGTATGTACGGCATAGACATGTACATGGCATAGATATGTTACATATGTACAGAATATAAAGGTACGACTTTAGCAGACATTAATTTGATTGCTCTTCAAAATTACTTGTTACTCTTACATCCTGTCATTCTTGGAAGTATAGCTTACGGAAATTTCCTTTTAAGTCCCACTGGTCATACTGTATGTATATGGCACGAATTAAACCTGTCGTTTGAGTGTCAAATGAGAAGATAATATTCTGTCTGGAATTTTTTGGGCTTAATCATTCATAAAAATGGTAACATCCCCAAAATTAAAAGGCTATGATACACAAGTGTGAGCATATATAGTAGATAAGTATTAATGTTTCCATACAAAATAATTACCCCACACTTCCATTTGACTGCGCGGTGAGGAAGAATCAAATAGACAGTAAAAACTGTAGAAATGAACATATATTTTTGTTTTTCAACGTATCTCTACGTGCAAGAAGAATGGTTTCTATGTTTTTGTAGTTCCATGAAAACCGGTTAAATGACTAGAAATATACTCTGCAAGGTAATATACGTGTTTAGATGTACATAAACAGCGTATACGTATGTTTATCTATGTGTCCGTATTTTTTATAATGTGGTGTATATAGTCACAATAGATCAGAATGAACCTGTGGTTCCACCCTATGTGTACAATAATAATGCAATGTAAGCAAGACAATGCAGGTCATTCCCCTTGACGGAATGAAGCGTTTTCGTATGTGCCTCTGAAAAATATTATGAGATATGGTCAAGCTTAAGACATGCATGCAATCCTTGAGGCATTGATCTATCTCCTACATCTGGTTTCCTTAGCAAATTGTATCTCATCACCCGCCGGTCTTTACCTTGTGTTACACTATACAAGAGCATCACATGCGAATAAATATAGCTATTTACTTAAGCCTAATGCACCTTGGAGAGAGAGACGCCATCAACTACATTCTTCACCTTCCTTTGAAATTTAATCATGCTTTTCCTAATGTCCATCTGCTTAAAAATGTTGCATGATTTATTTCATCCACCCTTTGCACTTGAATACTCTTAGTACTGCTAAATTGTTTCCCAGCAACTTTACTTATAACCAGAGCTCTCTCGGTTCTGTAAGTCGCCGAAGCTATTGAGTGCTAACAACGTGGTCGAGATCCCACATCGACTTGTTCTACTTTAAATCACTTATAATCACTCATGCCTACATGAACACGCACTTTAAATGAACATGCGCTCTATATTAGCACGATTACATTGTACCTATAATGTATACTAGTATGTCCACTTGGATCATCATACCTTGTAATGTTTAATTTTGACTTATTACATTATTACGTTTATACTTGTTTTGAAATCATTGAGTTTATTCAGTTGTCCACCCAGTACAAGTAAGTGTGGTAGGGATATCAAAGTCCGAAAGAATTCAATTTGATGTTGATTTAATGCATCTCTGAAGCTTTCAAGTTTATATTCCCTCTTAGTAGTTTTCCGTGTTTAAGATTCTATTCCCTTTGACGTACCATTGTTTAAATCAACAGTTAAGAACTTGAATAGCTGTCACTGAATTATGGTTGTATTTTTTGATATAAAGATACTACGAGTGTAAACATGTCACACTTTTGCAATATCTGTAAATACCTACATACTTATTTACATGGGATCAAGCACAGCTTTTTGCTCGCGTGAGTTGATTTTCGCTCTTTGATTTGCATTTTATGTGACATTAGCAAATTTATTATTTCACCTGAGGGAAGTTGACTTGAAGTTCAACAAATAGCAATAATCCTGAAATATATAGAACCGCAGCCTTAAACTGAATGTACTTTTAAGCCTAGGCCGATACTGTTAGATCTATAAAGCTACCCCCATGTGCTCGTATTCAAAAGTACAATAATTGATTTGCTTAGTTGATTATTTTTTATCCCTTTAATTTCTAATCCCTGCACCAGTTTGGCCATTCTTGTATAAACAACTTTACATATAGATACGTGTAGTCTCCTTGCTGTACAGGTACAGGATTACATGTGTCTGTTGATTAAACATTGTGTTTCATTTGTTAACTTGTAAAAGCAAATGCATATGGCAACAAGCACGGACAGTGAATGCAGTTTCTAACATGTGTTCGCTTTGGAAGAGCTTGAGGACTTTATACATTGCAATTCAATATGAGCTTTTATGTATAGGTGCCTACATAGATACATATATGCTTCATTGGAAAGAACTTTAAACGGTTACAATTACGGGTATTTTTATTGCATTCACATACCTTGTTGCAAAGAGAATCTTTCTACCCACAGGATCTTCACACAACAGTAATTGATTTCAAAGAAAGCAATCGCTTTGTAAATAAAACAATAAGGGATTGTTGCAAAGATGTCAAACTGTTACTGTTTATCATTACGAAATTGTTTTTTGGACATTAACTGTCAAACGGCCATCGAATAGATATCAAACGTCCACTGAAATTTCGATGTTATTGTTATGTTCAATTAAGGAATGGCTTATTTCCCACGCTTCCGAGTCGTCGGCGGTGCTTGTTAAACCTCGATATATGTGCATATGTATTGAAGTTGGGATGGGAGAGACTTGAGGGCAAATACTTTAACAACGATGTATTTATGCGTGCAGCAATGAATTCAATACTGGATATTTTCCTCGTAAACTGCAAAAAACATTGAAGTTGAAGTAGTTTTTGTGTAGTGTCTAAATATTTACAAAATATTTACATGAGACCATGGCCAAATAATTTTGGCAAAACGTGCAAGTCTAAAATAAAAAAAATCTAATAATGAGAACTTGTTTAATTGATTATTATCCATATTATTTCATTGAAATAAACATTATCTGTCAGTCTGATGATAAAAAATATAAATTGGCCGGCATATGTAACAGTTTAATATTAGACAAATTAATGCGTACATGAAGTAAGTAATTGATGTGACGTATAAGAGTAATATCTGCTCGAACAAAGCGTATAGTGCGTATAAAGTATGAAAATCAAGACAAAGAAATTACAAGAAACTCGATGGAATAAAGAACATGTCAATAAAAGTTTTGAAGTTGTTTTGTTTGTAAAATTATTCCTTGTTATTTCTAAACATTACTATTGATGAGCAAGAAGAAGAGATGAATAGCAATGAGACATGAGAAGCGCATCATTCCGATGGACAAGGTATCAGCACATGGTATCAGATTAAATTGTTTGTTTTGAATGCAGTCATTGGAGAGGGAAATGTCTTCTATGCGCAGGAATGACAAAGCATTTTACGATATGAAGTCCATATAATCAGCATTTACCATTATTTTAACGAAGGCTTTACAGATTGACGATGTATGATTGGATTCATTTTTTTCAGCTTTTTGAGGTATTTACCTAAACTGCTAAATAAAAATGTGCAGTTATAATAATATGACATGCATGTGGAAATAAACTCATGAAAAGATCGGGGCTGAAATATTACATGGCATAAAAGTAAGGGCAGTGTTTCATGTGACAGAATTAATGTCGTAAAAGTAGTTATTGACTGCAAATAATTTTCTTTGTTTTCATTGCTAATAGGACTCAATGAAATTCTTTCGTTCAGAAGGATTATCGTTACTGTTCCTGTCTTCCCAATGAAGTTCTTTCGTTCATACGAATTTTCATTACTTTTTCTATCTTCACAATGAAGTTATCCCAGCTTATTAAATCTTTGTTCATATGCTGACTTTAGGTGCAGTAAATTTGGGAGAAATAGTAAAAAATCACAAGTGAGGATGTTGAAAACTACAGGAAAAGATAATATATTATTTATCTGTATAACAATACAAAATCAAGTTGTATTCTCGAACTTTTGATTTTACGAGTTACTAAAACGTTTTTATTTATTTGTAAAAGCTTCTTAATAAAATAATAAAACAAAATATATAGATACAGGAGACTGAGATACCAGATCAGTTACTTTCAACCAAATAGATGTCGTAACATATTGGGCAGATACTTCGCGTCATAACTTGTGCGATTAGTGAAGACGTACGTAAGTATCAATGCATAAAGCGTTTATGTGCTTGCACCTTAAGTACCAAACACAACCAATACTCTTGGCACTGAAGTACACCAAAATACAGAGGTACATCGTTATCCCGTTTTTATTTCCTTGCCTCTACTTCTTTCTATTCATCAAAATAACGATTGATATGTAATGTGGTTCACCATATATTTCCCCACGTGTATATACATACTTCCCACCTTCCATGGGTTACTTGTATATTTGAGAATGAATGACTAATGTAAATAAACCAGTAGCTGATTGTGAAGTGTAGGGGATTATATGCACATAATTATATAATAAAAAATCAAAACGTCAAATAACAAGATTGGCTACAGTTTTAAACAAGCTCATATTATCTAATTTTAAGACTTCACCAGAAGGAAACCACCTCAAAGGGTGATTTTAAAACTATGGTTAATAAATATTACAGGTGCTGAAAGGTTAATTGGATGACCAAAAATGAGTTTGTCAGCCTTTGATTCGGCTCGTAAAAGCTCTAGATGAGTGGTATATGTTACAGTATTTTTGAAGATACTAAAATAAGATCGAGGTCTTTGTATCTACACTACTTCGGTCAAGGGCCCAAACGACACCCATGAGGTCAGATTTTGGTTTTCTCATTTTTGCAAGAGCGGAACTGAGAACTGGTCGGTATTATCCCATATGCAATTATTAGATCTTTGAGATGCAACTGATCGGCTTCTCGTTTTTACCTAAGTATAGGAAACATAACATTTGTGAGTGTTATAGCCAAGCAAAAAAATAAATGTTCTGGATTTTACCTGTGGTTACCTGTATAGCGTGATATATCTAATTATGTTCAGGTAAGGGCTGCATGCATCTACATACTGTGTTCAACCCCTTTGATATTCACATGGGTCCGCTTTGGACTTACTGATTTACACAGCAGCAGCACATTTATAGTACCGTAGCGAAGACAAAAGTACAGCAAAAATTTAACTATACTATACCTGCTATAGAAGTTAGTTTTTTTCATACAAGAACACGTTGATTGTTGACAGCTGACCCGGCAGGCATTTGGGAACTTACTTGGCAGATGACTACGTGGTTTCCTTGCATCTAAAACCCATTCAGGATGGTAATGCACCAAGTGCGGTAGTATATATTCACCACAAAATGAACATTTCAATTCGAATTCGTGAGCATAATAAGTAATTTCGCCGACAGAAATTTATTCCTGAAAGCTGAATGGGACGGTCAGCCATGTACACCAAAATGAGTTGGTTTCTGCAACTTTTTAGGATCCACTAACTGTAAGATTGATTTGGGACTCAATGATTTTCAGCTGTTGACGTGAATGATATCTAGTAATTACTGGGAGCATAGGGAAAGCACGTTTATTGTGCTTGAGAGCGATTGCAGAGAGGCTGTACTACACCTCCGTATCTTATTACTATGCAAGCAATTGAAATACGTCTCAACATTCTCAAGCTATTTCAATCCTCTTGAAGCCATAAACTACAGTAATTTAATGCCGCTTCATGCTTCTTTACAAGTGCTTATAGTCTTTTGGCAAGGAGACTAAAACTCAATCGACGAGTTAAATCTTGGCTTACTTGAGAGGACGTGATTAGTAAAAATAAGTGCTCTACGGGATTAAAGCACACACTTGTGTCAATCCATTTTAGTTCAGGCCAACTACGTATTACAATTTACCTTGATACCCCCTGACGTTATTATGCACACAAGATCCTTTTCATTAGTTATCCATCCCAATAATTGCAACAAATTTCTTACAACTGCATACGGAGAAACAAGGGAATAAGGCTGTTGATGTTCATGAATGGCGTACAAGCAAGTTTACGAGTAAAGTTTAGTAGAAGTGATAAATTGTTAATTTAAAAGAAATTACCAGTAAGTAATTAGCTGCTTCAATACCTTGAGCATCATTATAACTGCAAGATTTCCTCCAAATCGTTGTAATCATTTGAACGTGTTGAATAAATCACGTCTATTACTTGTACTAGTTGCCGTTTTGCAGTGTTTAATTGGTGCCATGGCAGAAAAACCTGTTGAATGTGAGGGGTTATTTAGCTATTGTTGCTGGCTGTGTTATACCTCCACACCAAATGCGATTTTCAAGACACGGCCGAAATCATCATACAGTAGGATGGTGTCGTCTTTTGAACACTGAAGTTGGTTTACATAAATATCGTTTGTACATTAATCCTACCTATGCACATGAAATTACTACACCAAGGCACAATACAGGTAAAATATCCAGTTTTAACTTTAACTTGTTCCCTAATTTGAGTCTGTAACTTGAGTATAAAACTTCTCTAAATTGGCAAGTATTAGCAAAGATAATAATCTATTAAACGATGACATTTTGTGGTCGAACAGAAATAAAATTGGCACTAAAATTAATATGGGGAGTTGCCCAGAAGTAAATAGTGGGATCCAGCAGCACATATACAATTCTTGAGGGAAAAAATGGTTACAACTTAATAAATATCGTGTTTAAATCTACGTCACTAAAACATTTTATTTGTCTCTATTCTAAACTTACATTATCTATTATATGTATGTCTACATGGGCTTGGTAAAGCCAGCAAATAAACATTTATAAGTTTGGAACTTGTCCTGTGTATATTACTTATGTATAAAAAGTGCATATATGCATACAAATTTTCTCTTACTGTCCACTAGTGGCTTGCAGTCAAAAGGCATAATTATAAAATCATGTGCTTTCAAAACAGTTTAGATACCCGTTTGTATGAACAGGCATACTGAATAAAACGAGTTTCTTCTCCTCCCTACCTACATACAATTTCTTTAACATTCTTGGTAATACATGTGTAGTCAAAATACTAACTGCATTGGTATGATATCTACTCACTGCTGTGGTTATTTACAGTCAACAAATCTTCCCTAATCTATCTTTTTGCTTTTATGTCCATGTACAAGTAGACAAGACACGATGTATGTATATAACTATACACACCGTGTAAAATGTAGATATATAGTTTGTAAATTGTAAAAATATTTTGTTTTTAGATTGTGCAAAAAGTAAATAACTACACCTGTGGTAAAAGTTTCTCAGAACTAATTTAACAAAAACTGCCTACCTAATAGGATTTTTGGAGCTTACTTACAACTTGATCTAGTCCGATGCAATGGAGTTACCTATTTAAATTAATTCCTGTAAATACCTCAAAAACCTTATGAAGAATGAATTAATGATACATTCCTACCATGGAAATCTTCCAAGTTTCCCATTACTCACAGTATGTTATACGTAGATTCAATAAAGATCCAGCTTCTTCTGTGCAAGTTAAACATGATCACATACAAAACATGTACAAAAGGTTAAAACCACTTAGAACATACATAAGTAAATACCATGTAAAGCTTGAGTATGTATGACTAAAATATAATGTTATTAAGTTTGCACAACAACACAATAAAGTCATGGAGTATGTATAACTCAACTATAATAAAGCTGTAGTATGTATTACTTTGTCATTTTTAGCTAAAAGTAAGCATAACTAGATACAAAAAGAGTATGTAGTGGTAACACTAGCCAAAATTGTATACAGTGACGACGATGCAGTGGTTACTTGAAGTCTTAACTTCCTATGCCTTGGTCGCCTAAAAGCCCCACGTCATTTTAAGTGAATTCCTTTAGGGAGTTAGTATTTTTTTAGAATTTTACATCTCTGCGTACTGAAATACCTGAAAATATGTCAGTGTAAAAGTAATAAACGAAAAGAAGAAATAAATACTTGCACAGTGTAATACACCATACAGGATAAAGATTTCTTTTAATCGGAATAGGTACGTCGGTTGATAATTACAGAGTAAATTGACAGTGAAATGTAAATCAAATAATACAGGAGAGCGAACACACATTTTATCCTTCTGCAAGATGGTAATTAATTTCTTTTCCCTTTATACCTACTGCGTCCTTTTGCACTCGCCCCTACTTTGCTTTCAACATTATACGCATTTGTTCCAAGGTATGTATTTTGTATATTGGTACTTGAGTCACTAACTGTCTTAAGTGCTAGCTGTCAGGAAAGCCTACTGCACAATTGCCTTTGTTTGCCGCAGTCAGCCATATGATTTTAACGGCTTAAAACATTGTTTTCGTTTAGTATTTTCTATGTAGATTATTACTTCTTGACACTCTGAACAAGTGCTTTTTGACCGAAGACACAACAATACCAAATTCATCTTTGTAACGTACATGAACCAAAGCTATAATAAATGATAATTATCCGTTGGCCCATATTTCGGTTTACCTGCCATCATAAAATTCAATGATAATTATTAAGCAATAAATTCGTTCTAGTTACATTTATTCTTGTTGTAAAACTGAGCCTTCCGTGTACACACAGCTGGACTAACTAGTTGGAGCTGGTAGAAGGACATTAAACCGACGTAGGAGTCTCTGTTTTTATCTGTAATCATCGGTACTAAAAATCGAATGACTAACAGGTTCAGGAAAAACGTTACATGTTCATTTTGCAAATTCTAGAATGTTTTCGACACCCTTCGATGCTTTGCCTGTCATGTATTTACACAAGGCAAAAATTTGCTATTCTTGTTTACGGTATGAAAATTCAGATAATTCACGAATGTGTTTACTGTTGCGAAAATTTGGTGGAGTTGTACTAATGATTAATAGGAAGTCACGAAGCTTAATTTGTACATTTTTAGAACCATGCTCAAAACTAAATAAAGACAATTTGTTGGTTCAGAGAGCATTAACTCTTTGTGTGTATCTTGGCAAGTGGAATGGTTAAAAAGATTATTAAGTTGTTGTAAAAATAATTAACTCGAATGAAAAATGAGCAGAAGAAATGGCTAATGCATATCAAGTTGGAACTGATTCTAATCTGTAAGTAAAATGTTTCTAAATTTGTGGATAAGAAGAAAAATGGCCATATTACAGCACCATTTGAACACATCCATCAAATAAATAGTGCAACCGTTTCCGATTATTTTTGATTTCATCATATACTTCCAACGATGGTACTTGCATGTACAAGAGTATACAATGGTGTATAGGTTTTCATCCTGAAAGATTCTTTGCGCAGCTGTAATCATTAAATGAATTACTGATGAGTAGCGTAAATGGGAGTAAGCAACAAAGTTTCAGGTTTATAACTTTATCTTGTACATAGAAGTAACTCTTGGAAGTACATAAAAATCAGTTTTATAGTGTGAAATTGTATTGGAATAGATTTTCTCATATTTACAAGAACATTAAATTGGCTGTACTTGCACACTTCATATCATATAGCCGATCAACATTATACACAAGACAGATTATAAGCTGGTTTGTAATCTACAAAATAGTCTTGCTGTCTAGTATGCGTCCGGCGTTTATTGCACAACAACGTCACTGGAACTATTGGCTGCGAGTTGCAATTTGTAGTTATAGTTGTCAAGCCGGAATTAAGCAAGGAAACTGTCAGCAATTGAAGACAAACAGATCAATCTTTCAAAACTTTATACAGCTTTATTTTGTAAAGTAGTAGCAATAATAATTATCATCGCAAAAGTAATTACGAACAACAAACAATGCTTGAGAACTGATAGCGAAGATAATAGTCTACTTGGTTTCAAGCTATTTGAAGTGTGTCGATGCTTATCGAGCTATCAATAGCTAATCAAAGTGCTCATTAGCAAGCGTAAATAGAAAAGACGATTTATTGACATTGCTATCCAACGCAAGTTGCCGGAGCGCGACTTAATCTCGAAATAAAATTAACAAATTTACTTATATATACTTATAATTTGGCACACTTGTGAATACATAAATTATGAATATGAGATATTATCGACAAATTCTTAGAACCTCCTTCTTGTTCTTTCATAGCACGAAGCAGAAGAAAAAACACAATCACAAAGAAATACAGCATTTTACAATATTGTTATGATTGGGATGAAGGTGTGAATATTTTGGACAATTGCTTGACAAATAGAAAGATTAAAATAATCGCACCTTTGTTATACACCTGCAATTTGTCGTTGATGAGGATGTAAATGAGTAAGGATTTATGAAATGTTTGACAACTCACCAATAATCGCTTATTCTTTTGTCAGGCTTCGTCAAGATTTCTCAGCTATAATTAGTGTGAAGGTACATGAAAGCATATGAGGATTCTATTGAAATTAAACATGAATGAATACTTCATCTCCCACAGAGATGCTCAACCGTCTTGTAAAAAACACATCAATCAACTTTTATATGCGTGGCTATTGTGTTCATATGTATCTATAAGATACAGTTTCACAACTATAAGGTTGCCCTGTCTTTTAATATCAGTTCTATAATCCTGTAGTTACACGCTTCCAGGAGAGATAATCACGTTTCTATTTGCACATGATCTGCTTCTACTACTACATAAATACATAATATACATTTCTTGTGTACATAACGAATAAACTTCATTTTCCTTGTACACTCTTAGGGAAGATGATGGTGCATGAAAAACGTCAGCCGTCGGCACTAAAGGCAACATTTGTACAGTTTAAATGGTAAACTGATACTAGCTATTTATGTACACATCATGGGCACAAGACAATATTCTTCTTTTGTGCTCTGGTACTATATAAATAAGTAAGACTTGCATTTTTTCTTCACAACCTTTCTTATTATGTCTTTTCTTCTTATGATCGTATATTAATATACTACTAACAGTTTCTTGTATCTAATATTTGAATACTCGTAACAGATAATATGATCGTATACATATGTAAGTAGGGGCTGCTTTTTACAACGAAGGGACAGTTCCGTCACTTTTAAAGACACGAATTATATACTCTTAAGTATGTGCATCATGAGCCTTAATGCGTGTAATCCCTCTTCACTTATCTTTGTATTTATATCTGTTGAACACCGATGATACTTGTAAGTCTGCTTTCTAATTAATTAAAGCCTCTAATTTTGCATTGTATCATTACATTACTACATGCGGTCATCTGATTGTGAGCACTTATAATGTTCGAAGCATAGCATATTTCATCGTTCTGCATGTAGGTATGCTCAATCGATTTAGGCATGATTAGCCGTGGGATACAAAGCGCCCTGCTTGAACATCATTTATATATAAACCTTGGGAGAATCTATTGCTCCCAACGCATTCTGATAACATAAATATGTAATATACATAGTATAATATAGACTCAATATAAAATTCTACATATAGCACTTACATCCTAAGTATTGAATGCTAAACAAACAATCGTATTGGTGAAGTAGAATAATGGCATTACGTATCTAGAATACGGAAGAACTGCAAAGGAGAAGGATTGGGAGTACAATGGAGATCCAGTTAACTATTGTTACTATCGACATTTTTATTGGATTACTCCTTCCAGAAAAGACAAGAATCCTTGTCCTATTGTTACCCGGAACTGTTAGTAAGGGAGCTGAAGAAACACTATGCACACTGACGTTCTGGAAAGTCATAAGACAAAAGTCATGGCCAAATGGCTATAAATACCCCTTTTTATTTTTGTTACCGTTGTCTCATTAAATTGTCAGAGAACCGTTATGTGATGTAGACATTTAGGAAGAGGAATAAAACAAAATAGACATACAAACGCTGTTATAGTACAACCCGAAAAGATGTATAATTCACAGAAAAATGTGAAGACCGTCAAGCTGGCCACAACAGTGCAGCTGATATTATGTGAAATGAGTGTTGCGTATACCAAAGAGAAGGTTAAGGGGAAGGTGTTTCTCTTTGAGTGCTATACGTAAGTAACTGTAAAAGGTTGTGCAGCATTGCATAAGCCCAGCGCAATGATATAGCCTTGGATAGGGTTATGATATAGCTGTCAGCAAGTTACGTAGAGGTACAACAATGTTCCAGAGATTACAGAGTATCTTCAACCCAAGGAGTATGTAAGTAGCAGATACTTATTGTGTGTATCTATGTAGGAAGTAGCAAGAATCCATATACCAAGTTGGGTAAGGATCTTAGTGGCATTTATATGTAGCCTGGACCTTTGCAGCAAATAATAGGACTTGATAATGCCAGACAACAGAAGAGAGTAAAAAGGGTACGCGGAAAGGGTTACCTTCTGATAATATGAATGAATTGCTTCAATAAAAATTTAAAGCGTGTAGTATATACTTGAGGGACTGCACAAGAGGACAATACTTGAAATTAGGTCGTTTGACCTGCATTCTCATCATACTTATGCACCTCGTGTAATAGCCCTTTTGCAGTACAATCAATCACTTGCGAGAGATATACTGAGTAAATTATTTTTGGGTTGGTTTTGGGATATTCGTGGAGGTAATATGTACACCCAAGTTCCTGACGGCAACGGATTTAACATCAATGCAAGAGAATCTTTGGATAGCATAATCGTGGAATGACAAAAGAAACCTTGAAAAAGCCATTAACCCTTGTTATTTTTCCAGCATGTTTTCGTACTTCGGTGGAAGAAATAGACGTGACCGACCTGACCCTTTCTTTATATTTAGCTATTGGCCTTCATCTTGAACTTCACAACGAGTGAATATTGATACAACTGTATATACATGAGTATACCATTGTAGCACTTATTTAACCCTTATAGTTTCTTATATATAATATATATATAAGTATATATCGTCGGTTAAACTTGCAAAGGTGCTAAAATAAATTTTAACCCATAACGTGACGAAAATTTTAGCACCTTTGCATGTTTAACCGACGATATATATAATATATGCACTTACTATTCTGTAGAAGACTGGAATAACTTGGTTCTTCCTTATCGTAATTATAACAATTACAGTTCTACTGCTTCCATATTTTGCTTTATTATCTGTACATATGTGCAACCGTAGGACCCTTATGTAGTAAGTTCTCCTAATAAAGAATAGCTACTCATTTAAGCATAAAAAGCTCATCTCTGTGTGTCATGGATTTAACCCTCTTTACCCCAAAATACATGCACGTTCATGCCCGTTTTCCAGGAACGTTGTCGTAAACAACATGCTTATCGGATTCCAAAATGTAGGACAACTTGGTTCCCATTTGGCTTGTCGTTTGCATATTTGTTACCCAAAAATACTGTTAGGTATGGGATTCTGTAATCACTCTTATGCATTCTCTCATTGTGAAGTTACCCATACATAAGATTTTGCTGTCACAAGCCTTTTGGAATTGAATCATTTTTACCCTTTTCTTCTCTTACTCTGGGTCGAGGTCAAGTCTATTCTTTAAAAAGGATGCAGATGCTTGCGCTGATTATGCACTATTTTTTCACACACACATATTGCTGCAAGTACTCTTTAAAGCACAACCTTCTTTCTTAGACAAGTAAATTTTACACAATAGTTATGTAGAAGGAATTTTTAGCTCTTTTAGGTTCTTCCATATGATTAATGAGCAAGTTTTGCTGCTTTTACTAAACTTCTATCTACTTTAAATGCCAACAGTTTACCAACGGGGGTCGCTAAGACAAATTAAAGTGTGAAGTTAAATTTATCAGAGAGAAAGCTGTAAATCCTAATAAATAATGGATTAATCTACAGGGAAGTATAGATAAAAAGCTGGCTTTTTAAAAAAAATTAGAGTCTACAAAAAAGTTTTTAAGATTTTAGACGAGTCTGTGGAGGTAGACATAAAAAAATTATCGACGCGTCTGCTCAGACTTCTAAAATTATCGATGAGCCTGCTTTTGTATCGGTTATATTTGACCGGATTGTATGTAATTATAAAAAATTCGCAGCAGACGATTGTTGCGTTGATTCATCCTGTTTACGACCAGAGCGCGACCGGGAGTAGACAGGTTTTCTTCCAAGATTGTTCCTATATAGATATTTATTGTGGACTGCCGTAATGGAAAGACGATTAAAAAAAGAGGATGTCAGTTAGCTTTCGGAGGATGCTAAAAGCCAATAATTGTAGCTAGTAATAATTTAGATTATTTTCAATGCAGAAGAGACAACATTTAGTGTAAAGTAGGTTGCTGAACTGTGGCGAGACAATAGAGGTCGGAGATGATCAGAATAAGAAGAAGATTTTTAGTCTGCTTATTATGCTAATGTATTCCGTTTTGGTAGTTACTATTTGAGTTAAAGAGGATGACTCGTCAGAATGATGAATGCCAATGCGAAAGGAGCTTGGCATTGATTGGGGTATGATGAACGCAGCGTCTATATTTGACTCTATGGGGTTTCTCTCTTTACTCCTAACATTGGTTTAGCACATATGCCCGAACCCCACCCTTCCACATAGTATTTATTATTTATACAAGTATTCAATAAGTAACACCGACCACAAAAATAAGTGGCGAGACCTTTATAGACACAATATCATTTCTCTAAGGACCAAATTATACAACACATGACAATTTTTATGTCGCATTCTGGCTCACCTACTCTCTGTTTCTCTTCGATGAAGAAGCAAAACCTACATAATCATCGGCTAATGATTGCCAAATTTCGGAGTGTTAGCTACATATAAACGTTAAGTCAAAGTAACAGGAATCAACATTAAGGTGACATTGTCTGTACTTAGATGTCTGCTTATTAGACAAATTTTGTACTTATATAAATCCTGGTGAGGTAATATCTGTACTTCTGGAAGTATTCATCTTTCTTAGGTAAGTATTTTACTATGTTGTCCGCGTCAGTATTAAGTATTGGTGGAGTGGTCAATTAATTCCATAAATAATAGGTTTCACTATTTCGTTCAATGTAAGCCGTGGCAGAACGGTTAAGAAATCGACAGTATGGAATTGAAAGTAGCAAGAAAATGAATAATGAAATCCGAATCACATAGAAAGGGTCGAAAAGAGAATCTTAAAAGAAAAAAACCGTTCATTGAAAACTGTTATTATTTTCCTCACTCTGGCCATCTGCCCTTCGAAAATCTGCAAGATCTACAGGGAGTAACAAATTAAAGAAAGAGGTTCAAGTTTATAATTTGCCTAATATATACAAGTTTCTGTCAATAGTGATGAGTACAATTGTATGCATGCCTGCATGCTTAATAGCAAAGGTTTGTGCCACTCGGAGCAGGCTGTGCTTGCGACCCTGGGGCATTGTTAATATTACCCATGAGTTACACATGCGAGGATATGTGTAACTACAAGGCCTTTTTGACAAAAGTGGCAGTAGCATTATAATGTAACCTATATGTAGAGGTAATCATGTAAAGAAAATAGAATCTTCAAAAAATATATAGCTTTTATTTGTATTTCTACAGCCGGTGTCACACTGTTTAGTTGTATTTGTGGTGTATGCATCTGTGTGAATGTTACTCCGCAGAATATGTCTGGGACCAAAGGTCCTCTCCTCCATGTGTTGGATGAGCATTTGTACAAGTTACGACTACTTCTGATTATGCATTTGGACGTAAACATTATTAAGTATGTATACATATAGAAAATGCTATTGTAGAATGAATGGTGTTTGTCAGAAAACTGTTCAATCCTTTTCCACCTAGCAGGACAATAGAGTTTAGTCATTCTTGCATCGTTGTTACCTTATATATATATATGTATATGCTCTCAGATTTTAAGTCATTAACTATTACCCTGTAGCTCTTTTGGGTCAAAATAGTATGCATAAGGGCAATTCCCAAGCTCGAGAGTACTTACGTTACCGCATCTTTCCATTATTGGGCTGGTGTTACATACCGAAAGGTAACAAAACCATGTAGTGCGGTTCCAAATAATACGAAAAAAATGCCCCTGCTAACCCTCCGTTGACCAGCGAACTGTGTATGTACATGTATTTTTGTACATAATAGGTTTAGAGAGGACTACGCTGGGACTATTGGGACCATAACAGTTATACAACTCACTACATAACACTAAATTTTTGCCCCACAAACCCATACATTATTGCTTAACATTAGCAGAGTATCTTGATTTCTACTGTTTTCACGCTGGTAGAATGGATGGTGAGGAAAGGAGTGGAAACCCTTTTCCATGTGGGTAATAATACTCTGGTTCACAACCCCGACGTGCTCGATTCTAAGAATTACAACACTTTCTTTACTGGGCTGCTCATTTCATTTATGATGTTTGTCGTGGTGACATGACTGGAAATCTATATAGTGAATTTCTCCGCACACTTGAAGACTCTTGACCGACAAGCTTCGCAAGTTCTCTCGAGGGCTCAAACGCTAATAATTATTAGCCGGGAGTGTTGCAACAAATAAAAAGAGAATCATTTCATGTTGCAAGAACTCAAGGAGAATTATTTTATGTAGCAGGAATAAGCTACGTGTGCAAAAAACGAGGAATAATTTCCCGTTGCAAACAAAGAAAAGGATAATAATTTTCTATTGCAACCAATGAACAGAGAATAATTTTCCGTTTCAAAAAATGAAGAGGAAATTATTCTCTGCTGTAGGAACAAAGGAAGAATGATTTTAATGACTTTGTGTTGTTAATTCTTGAAAAGGCGATAATTCAATAAGTTGCACTTACTTCTAGTACTACAAGTATTATGAGAGAATCGTAGATGAGTGTAAAACTTCGTAATTTACGTCAAGTGATTTTTTGTTTTTATAAGTTTCTGATCGGACTGCCGGAATAACGTCCCCTGTTTCTTTTACTTGTTGGCTGTCTCCGTTTTTTACCCTGAGGTTTTATCACCATTCAAGATCTGAGAACTGTAACTTAGGTAAGTGCATTTTTTATTTTTTGCCTATCCTCTCTGTCATTAATTTCCTTGATGCTTCTTTGATTCTCTTGCCGTCCTTTCTTCCCCGTACATCTCATTTCTTGGTCCGCTTTGGGAACTTTTTCCTCACTTGAAGAAGTCATACTACAGCTGTATAAGTGAAGACGACAGTCCAAATACAAATAACCTCTTTTTTATTAGAATTATGTATTTATACACTACAATAATTTTCGATTGTCTATGCAACGTAATTTTTACATTCTGGAAGCTATAGTGCAGAGTTATAAATTTTTAAGAGCTGCAGCTGGGTGTTATACTACCCAATATAAGCTGCAATGTTTTAGGCTATACAATTCTCTCTATAACCTGAACTATTCTTGGTCTTGATCGAGGAATTTTCTTAGGGCAATAACATACTGTAGATTATATAAAGTTATTAGAGTTTTCACGTTCAGCCGAAAAAAAGCTACAACCGCCGTCATTGTACGACTGCCTGAAAGTTCTAAAATATCCGTAAACTTTATTTGCAGGCTTTGAATGCATTGCTGTATCACCTAATATACTGAAACGTAGCTCCTAAGGTAGCGAGTATTTAATGACTTCATTTTAAGTTGATGATTACACTAGCTATAGTGGTTCCCATAGGTAAACGGAGAGTTAAGCTAACATACGCTGAAAATACATGTTTGAAAGGTGTGTAGAATAATAATAATAACAGCTTTATCATGACAATGTCAATATAAGTGGGGTGATAGAGTTTGACGTAAAAAAATATCCGGTCTACCTGCAAATTTTGCAGCAATTGATTTGTGTGAGCATAAGAAAGACGTATACTTGAAAACCGTGAGACAGATACAAACTAGAATAACGTTAGGGAAGATGCAACCTAGAATATTATAAGGAATAACGTGTATATTAAAAAAGTATAAGAAGATCTATGCCACATGTAGAAAACTTTAAGCGATTTATATTAGAAAAGCACAAGAAGATCTATACTAGAAAGGCATAAGGAAGCTACATAATAAGCAAGAGAAGACAGATTCATACTAGAGCACCAAAAGGAAGATACATACTACAACTGAACCAATGATTTTTTAAAGTACATCAGAACATATACTTATACTTGATGATACATTGAAAAGTTGAGGGAAAATCTTCATTTGTGATTCTGGGTTCGCACCCTGAGTGTCTAAACGCTTCATATGTAACAAATTTGCAAAGAGCAATTGCTTGTACGTATATCTGTGTAGACATCCCGAATGGTAATTTATGCGTGGCATAAGACAATCTGCTGACTTCTTGAAAGTTGCTGTGATTTTAATAGGCGTATGGGAACATATACAAGATGAAACGACCATTATACATAATCCCTTTGCTCACTAGCTCGTCTCAAATTGCTAGTTGGTATGTAAAGACGGCACAGCATAGGAAATAATAATTCGTACAACAGAAAATACATAATCGAATTTATTATAATTAATACATAGAAAATAACAGAAGGTACTAATATTCATGTATATAAAATCATAAGTACATATAGTAATTCATATATAGAAAATAACAGTTCATTAAAATTCGCATATATAAGATAATATAATGTATTACAAATTCATTTATTATAATATGAATACAATGTCCTACACATCATTCCTACAGCCTTCTTACTTAATCAGTTTCCAACATTTAAAGAATACTAAGTAAATAGTAATCTGCATGAAAACATCCCTTGTACATACGTGGCTACTTTACTTACTACGTTAAACTTACCTAAGAAATATCTACCCAAAGTGCATAATTATTAAGTGGCTGTGAATACATAAAGAAGGAAGTTGTTGTATTTTTTGGAAAATCATAACACGGAAAAAATTCTAGAATAATTCCTTATGTACACCATACAATCATCATTAGCGCAGTTCACATCAACGATAATAATTCCAGTTCAAAGTGGAAGAGTTGTAAAGCAATTCGCAGAAAAAATGAGATTTTCACTTGTACATTCTTGTCAGCAATATTACGGCTCACATTTGCTCAAAACTTAACATGTTATGGGTTGTATTAGTAAACAGTAAATGTGCTCTATTTTCTCATTTTGCTTTGAGAATTTTTGTTCTACACTTGTTTTCACTGTTACATTATACTTCAAATCTTTACGCCGCCAATTGTTTTCACTGTTTAATGTTCAATTCTTTTGTATGTTCATCTTGTTTTCATTTACTCCTTTAAATTTCCGTTAGAAAATTTGTGGAAATCCATTTTTATATTCAAATTAACTTCGTACTCATGGTTGGTTGTGTTTTTGCTATTTCAATCCTATTTTCGAATAATATATTAAAATAATTGATTGAAAGTGAAATAAAATTATTTTCAATACCACTGATTCCGTTGTCTTTACAATTTTGTAATTATTTCCATGCAGGAAACATTGAGCAGTATGCTAATGATGACCAAAATCGTGATATGCGTAGCCTCATCACGTGGTGAAATAAAGGTAGAGACACTTGAGATAAAGAAGGGTGAGGGAGGGAAATACATAGGCAACTGTAACAACGCACTCATCGTCAGCGCAAATAGCGTATCTCCAGGAGGTATGCATTTTCTTTTCCACGAGAGTAGAATACCTGAATATTAAAATATCATATGGCATCATTTAATCTCAAGTCAATCAAGTTAATTTCCCATCTATAAGTAGCCATGCCAAAAACCTATTTTTGTTTGATAAGTTATAAACTTGATCTGAAATTACTATAATTATGTAATTTAATATTTATTCTTCCACACATTTATCTAATGCTTGTTAAAATGATCTAAAATTGCATACTCCTATATCTTCAATGTAAGTAATTATTTCTGAAAGTATTTAAGGGCAAAACTTTGAATGTCAGAAGCATTTATTGTTAGCCGAAGTACATTAACATGTGAGTTTCTGAAAGGTTGAAAGTACCATATATTGTGAGCGTATTTGAAGTAAAAAATAGAAATGAGCAAATGTACAAAGCTTGCAACTAGATATTTGGGGTTATATTGCACACAATAATCAAATCATCATCTTCGCTTTAACATTACCACAAAGACGTTTTTCACCGAAAGAATTTTTCCCACAACTGAAATCCAGTTTTGCAACTACGCGTGTCTACATTTTACAATACATTCGTGACAAAATTCAAACAAAAACTGGAACTAGTACCTTCCAATTAAATTTTTATATACTTTACTCCACCATTCTCAAATAATACGCTGTCCTAGATGATCACAAAAAATATAGCTGGGATGATCTCGTTTTAGCATAAAAGAAATGATGTCTCATTCTTGGTTCTCTTATATGTACGCAAAGCGTTTTTTATATATCGTAATATACAGGGAAACTGTTGTTATTGCCCGAGCCTTATAGACAAGTTACTCAATTGTCATTATATTGTCAAAAATATTAAACCGGTACTGCGAGCAGTTATAATAATAAAAGCCAGAGCATTTGTTCAACTAAAATATAATCGTCGAAAGGAACGAATAAATATTTTTGTTAAAAATTTGTTTTTCGCTAATTGCCGTGATAATTTATGGAAATCGCCCTTTGCCTACGAAAAAACCGTCGTCACGCAAGTATTTAGTACTGGTGTAAAAAACCTCGGGGATTCTTCGTTGTTGCTTGCATGTATGTGTATTTACTTTTAATATAAGTAAGCGTGTGGTATGCACACACCATTAGGCTTAAGCTCATGCTAAGTTTCCTGAGATGACTGTGCAATTTATTGAAAGAAGATGAAGTTCTCGCAGGAATCCTTCAACTCAATGGCAGGAGACTAAATTTAGTATTTTAGTAGATATAGGCAGTTTTTACTAAAACATTTAGCACAATGCCTCAGTCAAGACAGCACATATACGTATTATATACACATCGAACTACTTATACACCACGTTGTGAATACTTCTATTTACGTTGCATGTAGAAGTAGAAGCAGGTACAGAAGTCAGTGGAGAGACGGTGAGGGAATACGAAAATAAAGGATCTGTCTGTCTATATATATACACACACAATAACGGAGGTAGTGAGATGAAAAGGATGTCCGACGACGGAGAAAGGGGATAAGGTAGCTTCGTTTTTCACGTCTGTCAACTGGACAATTCATCGACTTCAAAGGGCTCCACTTTTCTCATGTTTTTCTCAACACTCATTGTCTGTTTTATTACTCATGAAAATAAATACGAGGCGGCAAATTACGTATTGAAGGAACCCAAAGAATTTTGCACGCGCTGTCTGACAACTTACCCCTATAAAGCCTCAGTGTACAAGACAATACTCAAGCGTTTAATACATATACGTGCTCTTAATACTTACTGGCAAAACACATCCGTACATCACATATGCAAATGACAACACTTATGTGTATTATACAGCACATGTGTGCGTATGCATTCCCTGTGACATCGCGTATATTACCAATGCATTCCCGAGCTGGGTGTTCTGTATCATTTCATACGATTAATACCTGGGTGTTCAGTATAAATTCATATTAGAATACCTGTGTGTTCAGTTTAACATCATATTAAAATACCTGTAAGTTTAGTTTAAATGCATATGACAATCTCCATCATGTAAGAAATGCATAGGAAGAAGCTGCTGCATGGCTTTTCTATCTGAAACTGCAACTGCCCACTAGAACTGATTTAATCTCAAGAGTAAATATCCTCGATTACCACTGTGAGAACATTAACACATGTGCTAACACGTCTGTTGACCATTTAGTCAAGAAGGAGATAAACACCAATTGGATGAAATGCATGATTAATCTGTAGCTGTACCTGTTATAACAATTTTAATAGCTTATAATTACATGGTCTTGCTTCATTGTTCACTGTATTGTTGAATCTAATGAAATCATTAGATTATTGCACATGTTAGAGGTTCTACTAATAATGCGTCGAAGGAACAAGTAGAGTAGGTACTACTACTATTCCTGGTGGAATGCACGTACATAAAAATTCCTCAAGTTTTTGCTGCAGGTAAGAATATACTGTAAGGGTTTTGCATGATTATCTTACCACTGTTGTTGCGGATTCCTTCATTCTAAGGTTAAGGTTTGACTGGAAGCAACAGGTAAAAGTAAATAACAGAAGAAGGTAAAAGGGAGTAAATACGGTTGAGAACTTATGACTTGGAACTGACGATAAAGACACATAAAGCGGGGACAAAAATATGAAAACAATAGAGATGCAGGTGTATTAAAATTGTTATGTGAGTATTTCGCCGGAGTCATATGTGGTGGAGAGATGGGAAGCCACACGAAGTGGATTGGCTAGGTAAACTTCTGACGTGAAACTTTTTGCTCCTCTTTTCTGACAGGATTTCTTGCAATGTTATTATACATGTTCATAGACGATTCAACAATTCATACCAGTCAGAAAGTACATGAGATTCTACAAACATAAAGTCGTTATACTTGGTGTTTCTCCCAACTACTTATGTATGTACGGGCTACATATATAGGATTATACAGAACGAGTAGAATTTCGTGTGGTACATAGTAAAATGTATTTGCTATACGTACCAGATTTAGCTGCTTAAATGTAAATCCCTTCGTCTCAGGTTACATCCTACGATGTATCTCTATGAGAGTACATGAAACCGTAAAGATATTTCAGGTACCCACATGGCTACACACCTTACATCGCATTTGATTCACGTAGTTCGTCAGTATTCTGTACACCGCAAACTGAAATAATAAAAGTTTTACCTACGCTCACATTGTCTTCTCTCTCAAGTCTTCATATTACTTCACGCAACCTACGTATAGATACATTGCTACTAATTCTTTATGAGTGAGTGCACCTCGTGTGTGTACATTGTAATAACGTGTCTATGTTTGTATGTGTGAATTTAACATTAAAAGAGATACCTTCTTTACTGTAAGCTCTGGGATCGTAGTCGGCAGTCAGTCAGTTTCACCGCTCTTCTTACGTTTTTACAACCATACACCAAGAGAGCTCAAGAATGAGGAGCATTAGATTCGTCAATCCTACGTTGGTCATCCTGTCTGTATTAGGTTAACATTGCTCTTACTCCTCAAGTGTCCACTATATACACTGATTACTCCAGTTCTTTAATTCTTCCGACTACAGATCTTCCAACTTTAATACTCCAACGCACATTGCTAATCTGCACTTTTGTTCTGGTGGTTATATATATTTTATATATATCTTTATATATATTGTGAAAAACGTTGCTAAAACTGTGCCTATCTTGAAACAGCAACATTCTCTCTACTGACTTCTTTCCTATACAGTTTATCGTAAATTATTTTTGAGTGCGATACTCTACCACGTGTCTAGAGCTATACATTTACAGCTATTGCCAAAGAATTGTTTTCGTTCTGTTCCATGGAAAATTGTTGTGGATATTGTAGTTCCGAATGTACATATTAAAATCAAACGACAATAATTGACAAGTTTTGTTACATTGAAGTCACTGGAGTTTTGGAGTCCCAAAACAACACCATGGAATTGGATTGAACCAGCTTATCAAATAAGCTTAATTATTGTCTCTTGCACTGTAAGTCCTTTTATTCCTTAAGTTCTTATGACAGTTCCAAGCTCGGCACCAAAGATTTGAACACCCGACAACCTGTAGAATGACCTAAACCAGTATGGATGAACCAATTGGTTCTAACATTTCTGTTCAAAATCATACATCTAACCACATGCAGAGGGTGCATTTGTAAATTTAAATATTCTGTAGTTTTAAAATCGTAATTGCGGAGATATCATAACTTAAAATGTTTTATAACATAATTTGAAAACAAAATAGCAGATTCAACACCAATTGGGACGGAAACATTAGAGCTGAATTTGAATTCACCGAAAGTAAAATGAAAATCTCGATTGTTGGTAGTTTTTGTAGTCGATTATTGCTGTAAAAGGCTAAAGTATTAAAATGCACATGCATATCAAGTTGAGTATTATCTGATCTTGATGTTGTTGTCCACTTTTGCTGAATTGTTGTAAACCAGCTCTGGTACCTTCAGACCAGAATGAGTATCGGGTTTAGTCTAGACACATAGTTGATAAAATCATACGAGAATAAAAGTGTTAAGCTAATAATAAAACTTGAAGAAGCTTTGCAACAACACGTGTAATAGATCAAAGAACTAGCCTCAGCGTATAAATACAAGAATATCCACAAATAAATTGTTTACGTGAGATAGATTTGGAACCGTTAGCCATGCACAGAAAATTGTGCAACCATGAACTCCTGTTTGAGATTTAGCCTGTCCATCCCTTCATGCTGCATAATCATAATATGTAACATTATAACATATCTATATTATATCTCATGTTAAAGAAATTTAGTACGCTCCCTGTGAATAATTGTACAACATGAGTAACCAGATTAAATTTTCCGCTTTGCGCCAAAATAATTGTTGCTTGACATCAAGGGATATATTTATATATATACTAATGTATGTATGCAAGAGATCAGGAAGGTAGAATTTGTATATTATAAACTTCTACCTTGTAGTACAAATAAGTACATGGGCAGTAATGACATGGTATTTATACTATGAGCAGTAAACCAGGTGAACGTTATTAATTTTTCTCAGCGGAACTAACATTTTTGAAACAGTGGAAGGAGAAAAGAATTTTTGGTGTATTACGATGACTTTCCTTCCCTCCCGCGGCTGATCATTAGAGCCTTTCTTGCAGTAATCAGTCTGCCGTCTTGGATTTATATCACAGGAAGGGCTATTCCCATACTGGTCCTATAATAATATTGACGTTCCTAGTATTCACAGGCTCAGTACACTTCTGTGATACGACAATATGGGTAGGAGCGTATATAGTAGCAATTTAAACTCACTTTTGACTGTGTTTTTGGGTTAAGTCGCAGACTCTGTGAAATAAACAAATTTTTCTTCTTAACCTGAAAGGGTTGAAGGCTAAAGGGACCGTAAGAGTAATGACGTGATACACGTTACTCCTTCAGAGTCCTACGGAGATACTGATTTCCTATACCCGTTCTCGCCTTACATTTGCGGTAGTGTGTACGCATACGAGGTTCATATTCCAGGATTCTTTAATACTTACGCGGTAGATACATACACACTACCCATAGGGACAAGGTGAAGGCTTCCTCGTTCAGGAAGTGACAATGCTTGAGTTGTATATAGATACATACATTTTCCTATTTTGTTTTCAGTGCTTCAGTGGTTTTCGATCAGAATTGCTCAAAAATAATCTCTTCAGCAAAGCCAGTCACCCAAATCATCTATTTTTGGACACTAAAGATTCCACATGTGCAGGAACAAACATAGTATTTGAGGGATAACAAGATTTTGAGCAATCCGATATTTCACACTTGACTGCATCCTCCATATGTATATTTCTTTAAAGAGTAAACTTAAATTTTTCAAGTGCATATACTCTTTTAACCATCATTTAAGCCGATGGGAGGAATTGGAAGCATGTACTCTTTAAGCATGTACTGTGTATTCATACAGTATACCTATACTTCAACAATGCGAATGGAATACTGCACCAAGATTTATACTATACGGAACACTGCAATAATCCATAGAATACTATGAATAATATACGGTATTTCACGTGAAAATTATTCCTGTTGGATGGATTTAAAATGCTAAATGCTATTGAGTCATGAACTTTAGACGATCGATTCTGATGGTTATCGGGAATATGTTTTCTTTTTGCATTGATTAGAAATTAAACTTGGCGAGAAAGAACATCATAGACTTGTTATATATGTACATACAACAAGTATATTATTCGTAGATTTCAATGCATGTTTACAAGACAACTAAATGTACATCCAGCAGGAGTGCAAATATAGATATACCCGGCTACATATAGCAAGAGTGCACTTACAAGTACAGGAATATACAATAATACTAATATAAAGTAGTATACACAACAAGCGTGCAGACAGAGCTAGAAATAAATAATGGTATAGCGTATGCTGAAGGAAAGTTGTACAACAGATGGAAAAACAGAATCTTTTTCCATAATATTTTTGATCTAAGCGGAACACAGTCAATCTATGCAATAATCAAGTTTTCTATATGTGTGCAGAAATATGGGAACGAAGCAATGTATACATTGATGTCATAGGTTGGTTCCTGTCAGTTATGTACACTTGAACTTGATTGCATGCATAGAACACATATCTTCTCCGATCCATTCGGCACTCACGAGATATTATGGTCCGGTGGTCAGTTGAATTGAAACGTTGTTGTGGGGTGTCTTTAAGTTTGTCAGTTGTTATACTGATATTTATCCTGTATATTGATAGTTTCTTTTATATTGATAATATTCTTATACATTGATAACTCTTATACATATGTTTACAATTTTCTTTATGGCTTCAATAGTATTATTCAAGTGAGAACAGATTTTTGCCAATAATGCAATGATTTTCAGCAGGAAATTTACCATCAACTATAACGTTTTGCTATATCTCATACCAAACCACTACATACATTTGATTATCTGTTCTTCAAAAAATACCACTTATTTTCAAATCACCTCATGTTTTACTTCACACGCAATATAAATGATGCCATTGTACTCTGCTGCATCCTAGTTCTCTTCAAGTAAGCAATGACTATTTTCTTATCATCATGATGCGAAGAAATCAAATTACAATTTTGCATTGATTCATATTAAGAATTAAGATTCAACATATTACCGTTTTCGTAGAACTATTCAAAGTTTTACAACCCAAAACAAGGTACGCACGTAGTAAAATAAACTGTAGTAAATATTATTATAGTTTTTTTAGTGCGGCTTATCAACCAATTGAAAATTGCATCAAGGTATAGCACCAATGGTGGAGTACAGAAATAATCAAACAATTGTTGTAAAACAAAATCAAAGAATTTGGAGCATTATACATACAGTGTCCTTGCAAATACCAACACGCACAAAAGCCATTTCTTGCGGTACATTTAATCAAGATACAATTCCTCAATATTACTTATAGGTTGACAAGCAACAAGTCATGACTTCTTTTAGCTTCTCTCGTCTTCCAAGTCTTGTTTCAAGGAGAGCCTTTGCGTATAAAGCTGACACAGTTTCGAAGCAGGTTCTCTGCTAAATCTAACTCAATGCATGTGTGAAACTCATGTAGGCACGTTTTGGGGCAGGAATTAAGATGACTTTTAAGTGTACCCTTATCATCTGACTTGGCATTTTATGTCAAGGTAAAACTTACTTAGCAGTCGTTACAAGAGTTTACGTAGGGTCATAAAAATTACTAATATTTTGCTTTAACAAACTGCGTTATAAAATTGTAAAGGGATTTCGAGGAAGCTGACTTTGCTTCTTAACAGAAATGGGTGGATAATTGAATTAAAAAATTGTGGGGATAATCAAGAAAACCAAGTTTTATATGTAAATCAGACAGATTATGATTAATTATTCGTTGTCTTTATACAGCCTTTTTTAATAATTGAGCTCGTATACAGCAGCAACGCGAGTGCAAATAGTAGTCAGTTAAGAGGTCGCCAAGATTAGTATATGATTAGTAAACTTGTATAGATCTGTATCAACGTATACTTACAACGCAGAAGGTGTGTGATGTGATGTTTTATTGACATTATCAATCTGTTAATGTTTGAGTCTTCCTGGCGTATTAAGATGGATCAGGTGAAAGTTTTCGCAAGAAATTTAATGAATCATAATTGGATATTCAAAAATACTCTTTATGTGATTAACTTTCTTTTATTTGGGGAATTGGTCGTTGAGTAACTTTGCATGAATTTAGAATTAAGCAATTAAAATAACACATGTTCATAATATACAAAAGAAATAGTGTATTACATACATACTCGTATAGCAAAGACCAACAAATTCAAATAAAATTGTGTGTCAAGTTTTTGATAAACTGTATTTTAATGGTTAGTTACTGGATGGTAGAAATACGATCATTTCAGCGCATGTTTGTAAAAGCTAATCTAATTACTTGATTGTTCTAACAAAATGAAATAAAATCTCAATATGGCACCTGTTTGTTGCACAATTACCCCCGAACAGCATGTGCCAAAAAACACACGAAAATATACTGCCAATTGGAAAATATAATTGTTAGGCACATATAGTTACAGTTTGCCCATGCTAATTCAAAATAAAATGGATGGAGCAAACTAAATTGCACCAAGCAATGTTATCTTTCACGCTTCCGTCAATCATATCAAACGTGAGTAGCACTGGCGATTTTCTTTTATAACGATGGTATTGGCCGTCACAACAGAGGCATAGTAAGCACATGAATAAATGAAAAAAGTTTGAATAATTATATTGCCGAGAAGTAAAAGACAACCGACAAGCACAAGAAAGTTTAGCCGAGTTCTTTTGATCGATGCTTTCTGTTCCTTGTCCAATGAAATAACAAATTGCTCACATTTTTCAAGCTACATTTTATCGTGGGAGACATTTTTTCGTCCGTTTTTTAATTATATTCTCTACAGTTTCATTCCTGTTTCAGCTATATTGAACCTAGTTGTACGGTATACATGTAAATTATGTTGTACACATTAGTTCCAAAACCATAACTTCAGCCAACAATAAGCCTTCCTGGGTATGTTCCTACCATATCTTTAGGGTTTCTGGTTATGCATAAGAGTACTGTTAAGGGTTGCTGATTATAAGCATGACATTAGAGTTTCTGGTAATGTACAAGCATATCGGTTATACGGCAGAACTTGTGAAGTAGACCAATTATTATTATAATACAAATATAAAAAACAATGCCGGACTGTATTACAAGTTACGTGAAAGCCACTAAAGTGAATCGTTTGGGAACAAAAAATCTCGTGGCAACTCTCTGTAGTATGCAGTGGTGTAATAATTGGTATTATAGCAGTTACCATTTGTTCTGATTACTTAATTATTAATTTTATTTGAGCATAGAACATAT
This sequence comes from Lipothrix lubbocki, assembly GCA_034696945.1. Taxonomy (NCBI): domain Eukaryota; kingdom Metazoa; phylum Arthropoda; class Collembola; order Symphypleona; family Sminthuridae; genus Lipothrix; species Lipothrix lubbocki. Next base: position 48,319 of record JAQGAK010000010.1, on the reverse strand, counting down.
ACAAAACACAACCACTCATTTCAAGGCATCTACGACAATGACAAGAGTGAGAACGGAATGATGTGATTTTCCAAACCATATTTCTATTAGTGTATCCTACATAACACAGTACCTTCAATTATATCCTACACCGTCAATTAAACATTTTTTCCGCTCTAGCATAGCCAACGATTTCTATGGAAGTACAATATATAAACTTTAAAGCAAACGGTTTAAAAAAATAATTTAGCATCTGCATGTTACATTCTACTATACTGCAAGGTATATAGCGTGTTAATGATACCTTCTCTGCTGTGATTTCACAAACGAGTTTTAGTGAAAGATAAACAATAAAAAAGTCATCAAGACATGTCAAAACGTAGTACTTTTTAACTCAAACCCACAGACGTGTATAAAAATAACGTCAATGATTGAATCCTTCACGCTGAATTGACTGATGACTCACGATAAAACCTGTGAACATATATATGAACATAAAAGTTTCTTACAAAAGTTAAATACCTATGACGGTGATTTATTTGGGAAATCCATGCACATACCAATTTCGCGCATCCGTTGTAAAATTAGCAGGTATTATTTCAATTAATGCACAATAACGTAATATTTCTTTTATTGTGCATTTGCACTCATAAACAACAATAAGCTAATTTGAACTGTGCGTAGAAGCTTTCGGAATAAACTATTGCAACACTATTAGTATGACCTCGTTCCATGAAAAAATAGTATATCGTTATTTTAATTTTGGAGGGAAGGAGAGTCGTTTTTTGTAAATATTGTAGGCACCAGTGTTTCTACTGGTTCAAAAGGAGCAATAACTACTGACGTATATGCTCTATCTTCCCAAGGAAGGTCTCATTGTTGGTCAAGTACAGTTTTGATGAAAGACTACAAGAGTGATTTTACATGTGAATTTGTAACAAGAATGTGCATTAGGTTTTAGTATATCAATATAAGTGTTTACACAAAATATTAAAACTTGTTCACATTCTTGTAACAGCAGCTCCTCAACCTGACACGCAATTTTATGATGCTACTTAGATTCCCATCCATGTTTATTAGTAAGATTGAGTGAGCAAAAGTCACATGATAATTATGTTGATGACGTTCTCATTTGTTGTTTCTTGTAACTTGTCACACGTTAAGTAGTATTGAAACAAGAAAATAATCATAATCAGCAACAACCTGAGAGACGTCAAGCAGGAGTTTTATAGTATAATGGATGAAACTTAGTACCTGGGAGGTAAGGCTTTTCCATCGAGGATTGACACATGCTGACTCTATATACATTCCACAGTTTTATGCAAGAGATACACGGGGGGATGAATTCTATGTATATCAATGAAAATATCCACATTTAAACCTACTCTACTAGGCTGTGAAAGACAATTGTATTAGCCAATTTATTCAAAATAAGAAGCGTAGAAGCTCCATTAACATTTTTATTGTATGTATATATATGGTCTCAATATTTAGCACAGACTTTCAATTCAAGTAGTCTTCCTTGTGTTCAGGATTTCAAAATTGGCTAAAAATTTAATTTTATTGAACAACTTTTTCTAATACCTGCAGATTATTCAAATTGCTTTTCTTGGATATGCTTCGCCTTATAAGAACTCGTTTTTGCTCATCCTTTAGTCTACTGGCGCTTTTAATTCTGAACACATACGTCTATTTAGAATATAGTATATGTACATTCGTGCGTCCAGTTATGCGTGTTTGCATTTCTGTAGTACTTGAAATACGGAGCGGTTTAGGAACAAGCTACTTACATTCATTCTATGTAAAGATTTTTTATAATTGCTTATTTGGGGTAGAAAAGTTCTGGTTTATATTAATGTATGAGTGTGTATTGTAAATATCCTTTTAGTATGTGCATGTCTACATTAAGTATCATCCTGCTTACATGTATTTCATAAATCAGCTCCGCATTTATGTCATATTGTATACATACAATAAAACAGCTTTATTTGTACATATATTTCTGCAAGGGCTCCTCGTTTATATGTAGTTTTGTAGGAACAAATTTAATTTGTACATGAACATCAGTATAACTGATCTTGATGTTAGGCGCACAGCGATACAGATCTTATATACATGTGTGTAAGTGATTTTGATGTGTAGACTTGAGTATACAAGTGTTTATTTGTGTGTAAACCGTATTAGCATCATGCTAATATGACCATCTGTATGCAGGTTTAAGCAGCGGTGAGTATTCTGCAGATCCTTGTAGTGTAATTCTTGTAAAATGAACAGTTGCCAAGTGTGATTAATAATTCTCATGTAGATGCTAATATATAAAATTATAACAACATCAGTGTATACATGGTCGTATAGAAAAGAGTATCATTTCGTCTCCCTTCGTTCGCTACACATACCAAATTCATTGAGTAGAGGAGGAGAAACATCCGGTTCCTCATAACTACTACATAGAATGTATGAATTAAATACACAGGATGACCTCTTGTAGCAGCTCAGCACTGATGTATAGCTGGTGTTCTCTTAATTTTCTGGTGACTATGAGATGTGAATACCAGTCTAAGAAAATCTTGTCTCCTTCTTGATTTCGCATACCTTTGCATATAGTCTTTTCTCAGCTCATTTGGGAACTTTGCACGTATTTGGATTAGAAATCTTTTAAACAGGATTCGTCTTGCATTCTTGGTTTTTTTTGCCACAAAACTGTACACACATATATCTTGTTTTATTAGTAGTATACCTGTGTCGGATCACATTTTTATGCCTCGTTTCTAGCTTCTGACAGTGTTTTTTATGTTGTGTTACAGTAGAAGTACCTACTACAGGCTCTATTATTGTTGACTAGTGATGCCACACGTCACAATCACAATAACTGTCAATTCGATTCAACTAAGTTCTTAATCAGATGGTAGTAACTAGCACTATTACAACGGTATACATGATTATCAGGAGTCTTACAACGGTGTACATTGTAACCTGATGACTGTTAATCAAATTAAGCATCGAAAACCAATACTGAAGATAAACCTGAACTTGACGCACGATGACAGCTATCGCGTTCTTGAGTAGCTTGTTCTTATCTTTCAATCCTTATGGAATTTAGAAAAATATGGTCTGAGGCCTCTACCTTACTGTCGCCATATATTAGAGTCAGGAACTTTACTGGTTGTCAAATATTTGCATAATGTGTTTTTGGATGTAGAAGTACAAGCTATTAGGGATAAAACTTGATCTTTAAAAACTACTAGAAATGTGTTGTTCGGTCATAATGTAGCTACAATACCATATGACTCGTCAGATGTATAATGACGATAATGCGAGTCCTAATGGATTTTTTTAGTTTTATTTAATCGAGATTTGTCTAATTAAATCGGATCAGCGTACGCGAGGACAAGGGGGAAAGCATATGAGGAAATCCAAAAGAGTAATTTTATACATGTGTGGATGAAATCTTCTCAAGGTTGATATACATACCGCTTAAAAATACTTCTTGAAGCCTTTAGCAAAAAAATTGGTTTCATGTGCATCATGCGCCTTCCTCCTCAATGCTGGGCGGTTACCGAGTTTATAATATTTATTGTATGTAATCCATGTGTTTCAAGATTCTATATTTATTACTATTGTAAGTATGTATCGTGGTATATATTTATTATTATGTATGTACTACAGATGTACCAGGACATTATATTTATTTATTATAGGATGTAATGCAAATGTACATGTTTCACGTAATTGTCCATACATGTACAAAATGTGTTTATAGCCAGATATAGTCAGTGGAAACAACAAATGCAGCCTCATAGCAAAAGCGATGAATAAAAGTGCTTCACGCAAAGAAAATGGGCGGGAAAATTATGTCAAAAGTATCCGAGTCTTAAAAGATCGTTGAATATAACTCTTCTTCCTTTACTTATTATTAACAACATGCAGCATAATGCAGTAAAATGGTATGAGTGTGGTGGGATTCCTTCATTTTCGGCTGACTTCACAAGATATTCCCACTGTTGTATTTAAAATTTTCAGATTGCACTATAGTATATTATATGTATGTATGTATACCTATGTGGATCATAAGGCCGTTGAGGTTCTTTAACTTTTGAGCTTCGTATAAATCTTTTGGGGAAACTATATGCTTCATCCAAATGTATTTTTTCCTCTGAATCCCCAAGAGTCCAAGGAAAGATCACCAAGAATCCACGAGTGAATCACCAAGAGATGATTAATTAAATAACCGTGCCGTTTACAATTAATTTAGAAAATAATTTTGCTAAGTGTAATAACTGCTTCTCACGAAAGGTGAAGCTGGCGAGACAGCAGAGAAGATAAAGCAGCGTTAAGAAAATCATTGTCGGAACGTTAAATGCATTAGTGTGGATATAGAGACATAGATACGAAAAGGTACAATTACACACATAGAAATGTTTTCTTTATTGAGACGCAAACAGGTTATGACTTGATGCACTTATTGTGATGCTGCAGACGAACGGGCTAAAAGAACTTATTAGCCTCCTCTAGTTTAATTCGTCATCATGATTTATGGGCTATTCAACTTTTTTAGAAATTATTTAAGGCATTTTGCCATTCCAAACCCCTGCACGACATACCATTATATTACTTGCCCCCAATATTATAGCTCTCTGCTCATTCCTGCTCCTAGTATTTACTTCACAATGACTGACACATGGCTGTATCTGCATGTAGTATGTATGTACACATTCTATGGAAAGTATAAGGACGGAATCGTTGTACATGCGGTCAGTCAGTCATTGTTTAACTTTTTCCAAAGCGCAATTATAGCCTTGTCAACAAACATTTCATCTTTTTGGTTTCAATGATTCATGGTCATGCATAAGAATCGAAAGGCGATAAAACTTAATATTTCTAATTTTATTGCTTTCCCTTAAAAGTTAATATTGCATAGTATATCATTTACTTTTTAGCAGAAGAACATGAGGTTTTACTGCAAATAAGCCATGTCCACTTTTTAAGGCCAATGCGGCGTTACAAGCGTTACACAAGAAATTCGTTTTTATGAATTTGATTAGCAAGCTGCAGAGCTTGTAACTTAAATACTGTGTTCTCCTAATTGCATAATGATTGATCCCTTGAGAATGAGAAAAAATATGTTGCCATAGAACCTTAATGAAGTGAATTGTTGCTGTATGTACATATATGTTGTACTGTTCTATATATGCGTACAATTATATACATATACTTATGTGCACCGAATATCTACAGTAATTCTAACATACTTGCGTAATTTAAATAAGCGTATAAACTTCTAGAACTTATGAGCCAGAAGACATGTAAATGTCGGGAATAAAAGGAGCAATGGCACACACTGTCTAGGCAACATATAAGGATAACCATGTCTGGGTAGTATAATAAGAAAAATATCACGGAGATAATGGACCTGTTCAAAAGAGAGCAAAAAGGCCAAAACCAGGATTCAAGACCTTCAGCAGATTTTATGAAAGAACGAACCGTCAAAATGACAATAAGGGAAGAGCAAAGTGCATCTGTTGAGGAGATAGCTTGAGGAAGTATAGAATACTAATCGCAGACTCAAGAATGTGGTAACAACTGAATGAGAGTGTGTATACGCACGTTATTGGGAAGTATGTGAGCTCGTGTGTGTTGGAGTATGCAGGGTTTGTATATCAATCTCACATATGAGTACGCTGTGCTTCAAATCTCGTCTGTATATGGCAAGGAGTTATAACGAGGACATTTCATTACAATAGACTTCCTCGGGCAAGTATATAGACAAAAATGTACACATGTAGGCTATAGCCCAAGAGATTATGTGGAGTCAAAATGTGATAACCTTATAAGGCGCTCATATTATATCTATGTATTGAGTTTATTCTGGAAAAAATTATTGTCTAACGTTTGGTCACTCGTGCAATATATAGAGTATTGCTAACTCTTCCAAGTATACATGCTTTTTGTTTTTGTTGCTGTCTCTTGACAAGGTATGTATATATAGATGTGTACATGTAGCTAACACAAACAAGTCTTAGAGCTTAAGATACCCAAGCTGAGCTCAAAGCTTAGGATATACACTGGCTTACACATCCGATTGAAACTAATAACATAGACCGGCGTACACTGCACCAGGTATGCAAGTTGTGGAACTCTAAAAAAAATTAATCCAGGAGTATCGAATGTTCAGTTGAAACCAACAAAATATCAACAAGAGTTCTTATAGGCTAGAGATAATAAAATCCGTATATATATTTGCGAAATACGAGAAGTTTATGAATCTATGGAATGTCTCAAGCTATATACCTAATACTAATTTTTATTAGTAAGGCGACTCTGATATTTTATGTCTGATGAGCGTATAAGGTATATGTTAATTCTGCCTTTCCTTAGCGCTTCCACCAAATATTACATGTGTGAATAAAAACAGGAACGAGTTGTGGACATTAGATATATAGAAATAGAGGGAAACGAGGAGCAGATGCAACAGGAAAAAGGAATTGAAGAAGAGTAGCTTTCTGACTGTTTAGTACTCACACTACTGCACTGACTGCAAACAAACTGGGAGACAGAGGGAATTTAAGCAGAAGAAGTAGAGAGAGAGAGGTAATAATAATACCTGGGCAATCGTAATGGGGCACGGTAATAAAAGGGCTGCAAAAAAGATAAATAGGGAGAATATGTGGTGTGGGTTTTTTAGGCAAAGCTTGTGAAGTCTTAAAGGTCATGCACTCGTGTAGCAGGCCAGATGCGGTCATCTCAGAAAACAGGTTTTCCACAAGTGTTTTGCTCTGCGTCGATATTCTACTTCCAGAGTCCACATGCAGCAGCTCGGCCAGTCTTTTCTTGAACGAGGAATGAAAATCTCTTTAAAATATTTTGTTCTGCATATGCCGAACTTTTTACTAATACTTAATACATGCCTGGGCCTGGGTTTATAAGTTTTCATGGATATGTCCCTATACCAGCTATAAGATCTTTCCATAGCACGTTTGCGCGCTATAGGAATTACAGAACTTTCGGGTGTGGAATGATACAAACGAATCCTAAATAATCTAACTCCTTTTGCTTTTTAGTCGTGCACTATACCACATAATCGAACATTTGCATATCTTAAGTTGTAGGTATATTGAAGAGCAATACAATACCGTATAGTGGCCGAAGGCATCAAAAATCTTTATTATTGCCTCTTCCTTATGCACATGTACATGTGTGTGTAAACGCATGGCAACCCCAAAAGCCATTTCTGTTCTAGTCGATGCATTTACCCAAGTTTTAAATGATTATTTACACAAAACCCATGTTAGCGCATATTTCATCAATTGAAAGCACATCCCCTTATTAATTCCTACATTTCCATGAAAAGACGTCAATGTGCATTGCTCATGTATAACGACAAAAGTTGACAAACATTAAATTTGATTTACATATACGCCTATGCGTGGATGAGTGAGAGACATTCTTTCGTATCATGCGCTCCTTGGAGGACACTGGAGAAGTCAGCATAAGAAATAATTCATGTTTGAAACTATAATGTTGTTAGTTATCCAACTAGTAATAGTATTAAGGAATGATAATCTGATCACCAGTTCTTATTACTCACAATTATTGCAGGCTCTCCGGTAAATTACAAATACATATTATTTAATGAAATTACGGAAGCAATTTTGTAGTAAAGGTTGCTCGGCTTGTTTACTGAGCGCACATTTACTCAGCGTCTTCACCGGAAGGACATTAATTGGAGACTAGAAGGAATAGTGCAGAAATGCTAGAGTAAATTGATAATAATTATTGGTCACATCCTCTTTCTCCCCTAATGTGAAAATTATGATGAGTCGAGCGAGAGAATTTACTAAGAAGGCTACTATTAAAATACGTACATGTGATAGATGACAATATTTGGTGCAGAGAGCAAAACCTTTTTGTTCTTAAGTGGTTGATTCTGTTCAGTCAGCTCCATGATGAGGTGACTAGATATTTTCAACGACAGGCTATTTGTCAGGAAATGGAAAATTGCAGACGTGATGGCAATGCCTCTTTATAAAAGGAGGATAGGAGGATGCTTCCTTTAAATTTCCAAGTAGAATCATGAGTAACCCGATCGATTCACTGCCCGTGTGTATGTATAAAACAGGTTTTTCACTCCAGCTTCAAATGTGACCAGCAACAATGTAACATACATGCACATACTATACTTACTCAAATTTTGGTCAGAGCCACTCTCTCTCTCACACACACAAAACTCGCATAGGAAGAACAACCTCTCGTTCTGATCTTATAAGGAAATCTCATAATAGTAAATGCAACATTTTTGGTGTATGTAGTCCATGGAGATAGTTGCAGCAAAAGTTTTTATTACGTGAAGAAGGTATATAAAAGTGTTCAAGTTCTTTTTCACATGCAACTTGTTACATTGTGCATTTAAATCTTCAACTGTGAGAATCAAACATCTAGTGTATTATTTTCTTTGCTCACGAAATTATTTAAGATATTTTGGTGGTGAAAATCATAAACACTTGTTGTGATGAATTCAATGTCGCTTCATTGCATAATGCACATTTAGTATGCTGAGAAAATAAAATGAGCAACTCACTAGAGTGGAGTGCGAGTAATAATAATAATAATAATCTGCATGACCTCAAACATGTCCGGTCATGAAACAAGCAGTCAAATGATAGAGAAAAGAAAGAAAGGCGAGACAAAAAAATACAAGTCGGACTACAAGAATAGTGAGCTGATATTTTTAATCTGACTGTTCTCGGACCAACAGAAAAACCATGCCATTTGTGAAGAAATTTTGACAGTGGCGATAATCTAATGGAAGTAAAAAACTGGTGGAACTACTTTTTAGGAGATTGCGTCATTTCACAATAGGTACATAGGCATCTTACATAGGTATGGTGGAGTACCACGTGTAAGCTCTGATGATGGAATAATGAATTCACCTAGAATTTGCCTACAACACAACTCAACCCAGACTCTCCGCATTCACAGACTTTTCTTGAGTTAACCACATAGTCGCTCCTCATTCTTCTCAAATTCCAAGTCTGAAATCCTTCCTTGTCGCCTTTCTTCCTTTCCTCGACCCTCACGCTCAAAATTTCTATTTCCCACAATTTTATTACTTTTGGCTTATTCTTGCCAGCATTTTATCGTTTTCATCATCCATTCATTTTATCCAATTAATTTTTGTATTAATATTTATTATACGGGTGTTCAAAGGTGCAATAAACTGCAATGTGACATATCTCTGGTGCCATTTGTACTGTTTTGTTTGTGAAGTTTGGACTTTAAATTGTCATTGTGTGCTAATCATATTGCTTCGGATATACTTTTCCAGGTGTCTGAATCGTTGCCAAAAACTCAACAAGTCAAGTGATAGTGACATGACGTGGGACCAATAAACTTGTGGGAAGGAATCCGAACTCAAAGCACGTGTTGCTTTGGCCAGTAATACACACTACTGATACATATAGGAATACATTCCAAGAACCAAGCCATGTCTTGCCAGCTCAAAGTGTACAGAAAAGAGAATCTTGAGCAATACTCAATTAATGTCATACTCAGTAACGAATTGTCCTTGTTTACAAAAGAAGTGCTACTGTGACGGCTGTATAGAATACAATTCTATACAATCATAACAGTTTAGACAAGGTCACGAAATATATTAATAGATGTACTGAATACAAATAGGTACATAAGTTTTTGCAACAATATTGCCACAATAAGCTGATGATATTGAATGAAACAAAGAGTGCAAAACTATTTTAATTTTACACAATAATAATAATTACATAAACACGCTTCGCAACATTCCAATTGCTCACCAAGTATAAAAATATTTTCAAGAAGGAGCAAGAGGGTGAAGTTATGATGCCATGATGGTATTACGGCATATTGGGCCTCCGTCAGCTACCGTGGTAAACCCCGATGATGACGATCGTAGTAGAGAGGAGCGTACTGCAATTCCAATGGACCTTAGTAATAAACACTCGGTGCGTTTATCTCACGAAGTGCCTAGACATTTGAAAGTGAACAATAACAATAATAATAATAACAATAATAATAATAAGGAACCATTATTAAATATATTCCCTACGCCCGTGAAAAGAAGTCTTTCCGGCAAAGAAATTCTGAGCACAACAAGTGTCGGAGGACAGCAAGCGAGTCCGAATGAGACTCGATGGCGAGGTGAGGACGATACGTCCTACTCATCGCCGGACAGTGGTCTTCATCGTGACTCACCAGGTGAGGATGAGGACGCTCTAAACGGCGGTAGAAGCCCACCATTAGGACTCTCTTTAAGGCGACAATCTCTCATTCCTTTGTCGCTAATTAGAGCAAGGTACAATCATAACCACCATAGCCAAGAAAATGATGGAGCTGAGGATGCATCGGGAGGCGATCAAGATGACAATGCTTCAGGTAAATCTTCCTCTTCGCATCCCAAGGATCAAGTTCAAACTAAGAGAGCCCGACTCGAAGAAATGGTCAGTCATATAAAGAAAACAACTAAACCGGAAAGAGGACGCCGGCACTCTGGTGATGATGATACATCTTCAGGGGGTCAAGGTACTTCCGGTGACGAAGTCGGCGAAGATGGACCCATAAATCTACGGCGGGATTCCGTCCGATCCGAACGTGCTAGTGTAGTAGGAGGAGGCAAAGCATCTTTACCCTTTTTTGGTTCGAACTGTTCAAATCGTTTCCGAAGTTCTGATGGAGATGATGAACCTTGCAATCTAGTTCTACCGTGTTTGAATAAGCAAGCCAGCTCAATGCCTATGATGCCAGATCCAAGCCAATTTGATCCGAAAACTGGTATAGGCCTACTCCCGAAAAACTTTCCGCCACTTTCCCCATCAGATGCTAGTAAAATGTACGGCGTCGATCCTGAAACGTACCAACAGCAAATGATGCAACTTCAGTTGACCTCAGCTGCCATGTTGGGCGATCCAGGTGGACTTCTCAAAGCCATGGGCACGTATCCACCATGGGTCTACCTAGGTTATTACTCGCAACTTTTACATAGTTTTCAAGCTCAAGAAATCCTTCGCCAATATGCCATACAGTCACAAACTCCGACAGTTAGTCCTGGCGAAAAGGTAAGCATCACTTTTTTATGTATTTAGTCCCAGATGTAGTATCATTAGAACAGATTCGCATGTCGAGCATGAAAATGTCTATCTGTACAAGCAGTCTCATAACATTCCAATACCTTTCCTCAAATTTTACGTGTGTATACAGAGTGTAAGCTTTGGAGAAAATAATAGCCATTAATCACATAAAAAATTCCATGAGTACATTTTTCACGTGTTAAACTACTCAGGTAAACTAATTAGATATATAGTATCACATAGACACCCAGGAAGGAACCAGAAACGCAATCTTCAAGTAAGCGGAACCTTGTGGAACGTTTTCCACGCAGTGCGTTGTTTTCTCATGGTGACGACTGATTTTAAATAAAATTTTAAATCCGGTAGTTAATAACGTTATGTTATACATGCACTCATATCATAAAACTAAATATGAACTGGTTGCAAACTAAAAGATTATCGTTTGTTTTATAAAGATTAAATCTGCAAATGAATGGAGTGTTCCATAATTAATACTATCACTACAACCTTACTATTAAATCATGCTTTAGTATGAGATCATAGAGCGTTGATATTGCCGTTATGAGAACTATGTATTTACTAATGCACATACCTAGTCAATAATAGCAAGGAGCTGGCATTATAGCAGGCACTTTTCACAAGGAAGTATATTTTAGCATGTTGAAAGTAAAGTCAAACTTGAGGTTTGTTTAACAATCTACCAATGGCATCAGTGCTATTGCTATTGGTCTGGACAATACGAAAAGAGCAAATGCCAAAGGAAAGCAATTGCATGAGAGGTGGAGAGAGACGAGAGAGGAAATATCATGTAATCTACATGATTGTTTTATGCTCTTCTTTACATTATATAATGGTCCATTTCTCTCGTAAGTGCAAACGGAGTTCTTTGAATGCGGCTTACGTGGGGTGGAAAACTAACAGATATACTTAACTTAAGCACGTCATGTACTAAGTTGGTAACTCTATATGAGAAAACTTTGTAAAGGATGCGCCGAAGGAGAGAATTATTTTTTCAATGTTGTTTTTCACCCTCAAACGTTTTCCTCTCTTTTCCTGTTGTTGTGACTAAAAATTGAAATCATGCTCCTAACTAGTTCGCGACTTGTGAGTTGTTTGACTACAAATTTTTCAGTTTAGTTGGTTTGATCTGACGTATGAAGACGAAAGAGTGATTAGAATAGAGACAAGGAAAGATGCGAATAAGAGGAAGAATATCCATGTTATGCTTTATTATTCACTTGACTAAACATTTACTACGCATTTTCATGTATGTTATTAAGCCTAAATTCCTTTGTAATATGCATTTGTTTCACACACACACATTTCCCAAGTCAAATCCAAACTTATGATCTCCATTCTTTTTTTGAAACTACCCTTGGGTGTACTTCATTCCTGTAGGCAAACTGTCACTTAGTGAATAGATCCCTCCCTTTCCACAAGTAAAGCAAAGCTATGAATATAGCATATTGAAATCAACGAAGTGTTCAAGAGTTTATCTTTAAATCCACATACCTACTTAATTTTTACCCTGGATTCCTGAAACATTTAAATCCTTCCATTTGCCGACGCAAGGTTGCAGAAAAATGAACATTTCAAGAAAATCTAAACCTCCAAAACACCCTATATGGTTGAGTATGGCAGCAACGTTTTACAAATTTTAGGTTTGTACGAGTATTAGGGAATTTACAGATGATGGACATACAAGATGGAGGTTGTATCCCTAATAATAATTAAGAATATATGCAGATGAAGGTATTTGTATACAAGCCGAACAAGGAAATGGTCGATGGTCCCTGCTGGGCTGAATTAAATTAATTTAATTATTTTGGAAATTTAGAAATCTTCGATTGATTTTTCTTACCTATAATGTGGTTCGTTATAAGGCTTGAGCCGTGAGCTGAGTAGTGGGAAGGTTTTAATAAATTCTGACAACTGTTTACTATTACAAAGCCAGAAAGGATCAGGACAGGAGCATGAATTACCTTCTTGATAAGTTCGTTAGTACATTGTATGCAACCAACCCTTATATTTCCTCATAATATTCCCTATTTAACTTGCCATATTCCCTGTTCGCAAACGTATAAACTAATTTGCATTCCCCTCCACAGGTTAGTCACGCTTCTGTTAAGATTATAATGATTCCTAACCGTTCTTAGCTAAAATTGTGCACGTATCCACAATTAATTTGGACAGTGCTGAATTTAAAATAAAACCATACCTGACAGGCAAAACATAAAGGAAATCAATAGGAAACTTTATTGCATGGTGATGATACCAGTTCGAATCTCTGGTGATTTTTCCTTCCAAGCGCAATTGTATAATTACTTCAATATCAAATTCGTGCCGTCATTTTACAAAGTTGTGAACACATAACGTGTTCATTTGGTGCGGCAGGCTAGTACTGAAGAGAATTAACCACACTAAGTTTTTAATGTTTGCTCTCCCTTAAAGTTGTTTTAAGTTAGTTGCCGCAGATTGATCATTACCGCCACCAGATTTGCGTTTATCGTTACCCTATTACCTACCCAGTTCTTAAGACACGTTAAGTGGTGGTATGGTCAACTTCGTCTACAAGAGTGTAGAAGTTACAAGCCTAAACAAAATCCTAATTTAGAAGAACTGCCGAAAAGAAGTAATTAAAAGAACATCTAATATATTTCAAATACAAGAAAATTGCATGCTATCATGATACGACGTATGGGTAAAACGACGTTATAGAGACCTTCAAATTCCTCAAGATAAAAATGATAGAGCCTGAAATTCAATTTTCCACGGTTTGTAAACCTGGCAGCAAAGTTACATACAAACTAATTATTAAAGAGCATGAAATTACTCAAACATAGTGTGACCACTGATAAAGATCACAACATGAAACGAACCGTTTAAGTAGTCACTTGTAAACCTTCAAGATGTACGGACGTCAAATGATATCGCATAATGTGAGGTTACCTGACTGACAATAAATAATGCAGACTCATTGCATTCACCAACTCGAGTAGATACTTGCATTAGTTAACGAAATGATGGGAATGGAATGTTATGCAAGTTATTAGGAAGTAAATGCTGTACAGGTTCATTAGTAGATATTCAATGTACTCAAACTTAACTAACTTGGTCTCATTGGAAATTACAGAGTCCTCCTCTTCCACGAACACTCGGATCCTCGGGCTATAACTGTAGGTCACCAGTATCCCCAGCATCGGTGAATGAAGGACCAACCGGGATGGATTCGGACAGTTCAATGGCAGGTCAAACGACAGGAGGGAACGGAAACGGGAAGCGGGCACCTAGAGCAATGACTGGTCGTCACGTGAGGACCGGAACCGGAGCCTCTCCAAAGACCTTACAAACGCTCCGACTGAAAATCGAAGAGCGTCAACGAATGAAAGCCCAGCAGCAGCAGCTTCGTCATGACATAATGTTTCAACCTCATGGAAACAACAACAAGGGCAAGAATAGCAAGTTGATAAAGAAATTCAAGAAATAGTAATCACATTCCTTTATTATTACTACATTCATAAATTACACACAGTACTGACAAATTATCGTGAGTCGCCAAGTTTTTTAGCAACAGTATATTATTTTAAAGCCAAAAGAAAGCATGGTGAACAAATCGTTATTATATACTATAAAAAACATAAAAATAACTTGACACATGAGAACTAATTATATATACTTTCAACATAAGCCAGTAATGGAGAATCCATCCCAACTCTTGTTCATGTTTTTATTTTTTAGCATTATTACTAGTTGTTGTTTCTAAATATATACATAAATATATTAATATTATTATTTAATATTAGATTCTAGTAGGTTTTCTAGTGGTAGCAATTTGAATCATGTCGTCTTACAAGACCCCCAATAAAGTATAGAGAATGACATTTTAGTACCTAACAAAGGTGTTTTTCAGAACTGTAGTATTTAACGGGTGTTACGTTCTAGCATAGCGTTTAGAGACTATATTAGAAACTAACCTTATATCATGCTGTTGTTCCTAAGCCTCTCAGCCAGTCAACTGAGTATCAGAAAGTGCTTGAAGATAGACAGCATCGTTTTTCTCACACAAGTCTCCCAAAATATTTCTGATACACAGATATACCTATATATTAATAAATATTTTTCGACTCAGATATTTTTCCATGATAAGAAGGGAAGCTATTATTTCAATATGTTTTTTTTATATTTTTTCACCTTTTGAGATTTCATATACGTTGTAAATTATTTATTACGAAATCTCAAAAACATCTTTCGAAGACTCGCTCACCTTTAGAAAGTTGTACTTTATTCCAGTGCCTTTTGTTTTAATCATTCCAGTGAACAATATTTTCGATCATATTCAGTTTTAAATGCATCATACAAATATATAAATGTTCGAATTAATTATTGTATGTGAGTAGAAACAAGCGTTATATTATACATAAGAAAATAAAATGGCTAATAATAAACAGGGAATACAGGCAATACTTCACAAACAGCATGAAATTCCGAAGAAACACGACGTATTTATTAGAAAAGTAAATTAATTCTCTAATAACTTATCGATTGTCGCGTAGCTTGTCGTAGTGAGGATATTATAATTCTTAGCATTCCAGCCAAACTACTATTGAAGCTGTTAAAACTTTGAAAACAATGTTGTCGTAAAACAGCATATGGTGGCAAAACGAATAGTTTTATGTAAATTACCTATAAACTGCTGAAGTTTAAACACTCATTTCTCATTTAGCGATATTTAAATATTAATAATATATTAGCACGTGCATATAACTTGTATGTACAATATACATAGACTTGTATCTCATGCCATGTGGAGCAGAGTTCTTTTAATCCCTTTCTTTGTGTATGTGTATTTTAAAAGGAAAATAATTGCATACGTACCTTAAAAATCATTTGGTGTGTGGCTCCCTACTAAGTGTTGGTGAAAGCCTAATGAATATAATTACATAGTTTTTTTTATATAAACTCACAGTGTGTAGCTGAAACATCGTCGTCAAAAATATCGCATGAGTGTCTGTGGTCTTTATATTTATTATTATTTATTATATTGTACACTACTGAATATATGCAACAGTGCATATATGCGACGACGCATACATGTGTAAAAAATTAGTGTTGGTGGTATAATAGTGCTTTTGTTCGTGAAAGCAGGAGTCCTTTCGAACCTACACAATTGTTAGCCTATTATTTAATTTGTATAGCGTTTATACATTTATAATTAAGTAAATAAAATTAGAGGATAGAAAGCAAAGGTGATGGATAAAATTATATCAAATATAATAGAATCGTACTTTACGGGTATTTCACTCTGTAATAGTATAAGCTTTACGCAACTAATGTTCTATCTTTATATCATCATTCCATACAATATTTTAATTTATTAGCTCAAAGGTTCATTCATTCAGTAATTAGCTCAACGTTTGGATCGCCGTTTATGACTCAAAGTTTTGATTTCAGTATATATGAAATTTCAATATCTCATTCATTCGCCTAAAAGAAAAAATTTTCTCATTGGATTAAATACAACAAAATTTATTCAAGCAATTATTATCATAGCTCAAAGGTTCATTTATCATTCAGCTAAAAACTCGAGTAAAATTGAATTCGTAGTCAATTTATTTACTCAAAATTTATGTACAACCAACTTACATTCCTTGTTTCAAGAATAAACTCGTACAGGACATCGCGGGTGAAGTGTAATCTAAAACGTCTCAAAGAAATATGTACTGAAAAACGGTTTTTATACCTAATATAAAATACATACAAATTTAAAGGGTCTCATTTGGACAGACTTGAATGTATTATTAACACTGAGAAAGTCTGCTCAAAAATCTTATTTAATTTAAAAAGCGCAAAAAGAATATTTTACTATAATGCAGGGACAATAAGATTCAACTATATTACTACTCAAGTTCACTGCATTTGTATCACCTATAATTTATACATGCACGCCTTTTACACACTGCAAAGGTGAACTGAATCTCTGTTTTTAGTATAATATACAGAGCTTTTCTTTAGTCTCTTCTATTAAAGTCGCGAGAAGTCTCGATATATGGATCAAAAACTAATTTAAGGGGGACTGAAGTTAAGCATACAATAGATATTTGAGTGAGACCACGTAATGTAATCCAAAAAAGATATTAAAACAATAGTAACAGGTGTCGTATTGATAATTGTTTTCATAGAATGCGTTTTAAAGTTTACGAAGACATTTCCAGGCAACTTTGTTTTTAAGACTTTCCAATATTTTACAATATATTGTTACTATTAGCTATACTTAAAGTTAAGGAGTTAAGATGCCAGTCTTGAATGAATGTAGTTTTTTGTACTTTTTTATTCGTAAGTTATATACATTATAACTAAAGTTTGTTGAACAATACAGTATTGAAGCATTTATAAGTAGTTTAATGTTTTTTACACTTTTTATTCCCACGATGATGACGTGACAAAGTATCAACGTCCTGTCTCCTGTTTCTGATTAAGCTACAGTATTTATTCCTGAAAACCACTACTACTGTTACCGTGTGTAGACGCAAAAATTTCCAAATGATTCAATGCAACCTTTAATAAAACAAGTGTTAAACATACAAACTAGTAACCTTTAAATACAAATTAATATCTTGAATCACCTTGTTGAACCCTTCTAGGGTGTCCTTAACTCTGTAGTTCAATGTTTCCTGAAAAAATTATATTGTGTAATATTACAGCATAGTATTTTAGTAGATCTACATATTGCCATTCTTCACATTTTGTGAGTAAAACGCGCAATAGATTTTAACAACCATGTATTAACTTGTATGAAAACTTTACCAACGAACCTATAATACAATACAAACTTGCAAAACCTTAGATTTTACAACCAAGTGCTACATGTAATGCTATATATGCAACCATATATGCACGCCCTTTTAGAACCGAATTTGAAAGGACAGTAAAAAGACATGTCACTAGTAGTATGTATATTATTACCTATATAGTACCTACCATATACTCAACTGTAACTAATGTATGACAATATGGTTTCTTCTATCTCTCATTATTACTTATATAAGATACATTTATGATTTATGTATAAACACAGTCAAAGGTGTTGGTACTTTAGTCGTGTCCGTTGTTGTTTTTCGGCCATAACAGTGTTTAAAGAAGAATCCCATGTGTGAACATGTTGAGAGATGGATTATTATTGTTAGTTCGGTATATTTCAGTTATATACGATAAAGTGCACTTATTACTGTTTGTTGAAGAAGATAATAAGTATAATAAAAATATAAAAAATGGAAAGAACATTATACAATCCTGCTCATATGTATGATCATTACTGACATGGTTATTATTAAAATGTTGTTACTTTTTGGATATCAAATTAAAACAATAGTTGTTAAGAGCTATGTGTTTCATAATAACTTTATTACTATATTTTATCATTGTTATTGAAATGATTTCCTTCGCAAGGAGTTTTCGCATATAAAATGAATAAAATCATATCAATGCAATTTCTCTTAGTGAGACCTACAACATAACTATAGTAAAATAAATTCATGACTTTTTCCTTTCCCTGATGATAGAGATATATTATATGCACGCAAGTACATGTTCAAATAATTATTGTTCGTTTAAGGAAAGTTATTGTTTCTTATTATTGATGCCATTTCATATTGACATGCCACCAATTTAGATGTTGAATGAAAGATCATAAGGCTTTTCATGCTCACTTCATGCACTTATGTACATAGAGTCATCATGTATGTATAATCATTATTCACATGCCGTACATGTTCCGCCTTGGCTGCAGTTCAAATACATACATAAAAATTATAGAAACGAATCTATATATGCGACGTCAAAACTTTCAAAAACAGTTCATAAAAGTGTCTGTGATTATGTATAGCAAAAAATGAATAAGTTGTTTATATGAAGGCATTGATAATAAAAACTTGACTATATATCCCCAAGAAAATATGTGACAGGTTCAAGAACAAAGTGTGATTCATCTTCTGAAATACATCTATTATTCATAGTAGAGAGAAGCCTCTAATTTTGCCACGCTGAAACACTTGTGGCTGGATGGAGATGAAAGGAGCAGAAAATAATAAATAGGACAAAAACTACGACAGCGAAGTAAAATGTTTTTCATAAAAAGTGGTAGAAGCAGGTAAGACTGTAAAGTGAAACAGATGGGAAGTCTGCGTATAACAAAGGGGAAGGAGGAAGGATACTTATATATCCTTTAAAAGAGCATGTGAAATTTCCGCAGGTTAAGAAAAGGAATGCGGTGGTTCATAAGATAAGCTCTAATATTGGAGACTAAGGAAGGCACGAGGTAAAGAGGAGGCCATCGACCAGTTAAAGAAGTCAGGTTCCAGAATCGAGATTTGCCTCTTGCTATTTGACCAAAAAAATAAGAAAGAAATATACAAGCCATGAGAGTCATAATATACATTGAACTTTCAGGAATAGCGCAGAGCTTTGGTAACAAGAGATCAAACAGGAAAAGGGAATTCATTTAATGCGGAAAAAAATCACCACCTGAAGATGAATGCATGCATATACAAGTGCGTATAAATGTGTGGTGTGGTGCGTAATGTTTATGTATGCACATGTGGATAGACTAGTTTTAAAGTTTAATGAGATATGTAGTCTTGTGAATGTGAACCTTTCGGAAGGAAAAATCCTTGGATGCATAATATTATACTTATGCCCTTATGTTATTGTGCAGCAGGTTTTTGGTGCACTTGTTGGATAGTGATAAAGGTGCGTACCTGTGTGAGCGAGTGTGTGTGTGTGAGTGTGTAGCGAAGACATGCGTTTGTGTACATGTATGGTAAGTACAATGTGTGTGTACCTGCCTTCCAGATAGTTACGAATGAAGGGAGGAACTAGTGAAGACTAAATCTTTAAAAGTTAGTAAGCTATGGGCAAAGTCAAAGTCCTTTTGGTATTCTTTCCTTCGTTGGAACAGATTACACACATGAAATTCATTATACATTCTTTTGATTCGCACTATTAATCCTCTTTTAGCATTATTTACATACGACTACACTATTTCTTAACGACAATTCACTATGCACACAGGGTTTATAGTACATTATAAATATCGTCTAGCCTTTCGTCTCTCATCAAAACAATACAAACAGGGTAGTCACCCATACGCATGATGGTATCTATCCATTATTCATGCATCGACTCTAATAATTACTATCTTCAATATGTGCGTTGCACATGTTAAAAATTTAAAATTCATTTGAATTTTTCCCAAAGTGCATGTGTACACGAGGTACAAGATAGCCATAATATACACTGTAGGCATTTTATTTGTATTGTATGTTTGCTTATAAAGTCTACGATTACTTGTTCGCTTTAATAAATTCTATATCATCGTAGGTTTATACAACTACATACATTTCCGCATGATAGGTCCATTTTCTTACATTCTCTCGTATAATATTGTTGTTACCATAATTTCTCCGGCTGTCATTCTTGATCTTCCACGTCAAGAGAAGTCATCCAACTTGCCTAATTCGCCATATATTGCACTTACATTTTCCGATTCTTACTGATTTTTGATAAGATCAAGCAAAGCACCAACAGAGACAGTTGCTTAAAAAGAATATCCTACTTAGTGTGTGTAGAAAGGGTGCACTACATTCATCCATAACATCTAAATATTACATTTATTCTATACATGCAACATCAATACGTGCAGCAATATAACTCCTAAAAACAAGTAAGAGAGCCATACGTAAGACAGCATGTAGTAACAATGTGTGATGTCTTAAACGCGTAACAACTGTGTGTAATATTATATGGAACATTCCTGTGGTTTATGCACACACAAATAAGGAATGCAATGTATTGACCCTATAGTATTATCCAGACAGTGAGAAATGCCCATGTACAGCAGGACAAACCAAGTAAATAAAGCCAAAGAATCAAGTTTATGCGCCCCCCATGCTAAGTAAGACTGTAATATCCGTTGATAAAATTGCAAGTAAATAAGAATAAAAGCATAAAAAGTTGAATTGCTCATAAAAATTTGTATCTTTATTCATTTCAAGTAATTATGCTTTCGATTCGGAATGAATCGAAAAATGAAATACGAGTTTTATGGCATCCAACAAAGCATTTTACAATGAATGATAGTATGTGTGTAAACTTTTTTGTGCACAACTTGGAGGAAGATACTCCTCCAAGTAACTGTGGTTTGTTTTGATGGTAATCCCGAAGGAGGGCTACTTTGGTTTAGAGGCTGTGCTATTATAACAAAAGAAAGGAGATACCAATCTGTATCGAATGGTTTATTACACGCAGCTCTAGACCTAATGATCATTGTCAACATCTGTGTATGCAGGGAGATGCGAAGTTCTACTATTGCTCCTAGCCATACAAAATCTTCATTGTTAAAATAAGCTGCGGACCACAGTTGGTGAAGCTCCCCCCATGTTACATAGTACATGCTAAAAACTACAAGTCATATATCAGCATGTTTTTCGAATGCATCATTCAGTGCTAAGAACATTTCAGCCAATCATCATCATTCACTAAGCCTGATTTTCCATTGTGTATATATCCGTAGGTATTTTCCTGGACGGTTTTTAAAGGGAAAATGTTTTAGTCATTCAAAAGTATTTGCACCGCTCAGCCTATTAACATAGTTTTCACGATGGATCAGGTATTCTTGAATAACAAGCTTTATTACTTCAACTATGCTTTATAGTCCTGAATACCTATGTAAGTTCGGTAGTTAATACTCTTTAGAGTCGTAAGAAACAATCCCATGAGTTGTAGTCAACGTTGATCTCAGGGAATTTGAATCATGTAGTGTTGCATGAATACTAATTTTTAATCGTCTTAACTAAATTATTCCTATGCAGATAAAATTAGCTACTCATCTCCTGACCATGAAAACGTTATTGGTTAATTGGTCACATTTAGGTAACAACTTCTGAAGTTCCACCGCTTGCATTGGAACGAAACTGTAGCCTTAAGAGTATATTTACAAAAATGAGCATATTACCTTGTTGCACATTGCGTAACATCACGAAATAATGCGTAATCTACAAAGTTTTACTGAATGACTTGCGTAATTTTGGGGTATGACTGTGTTAACCGGTGCGTTAAGTCACGTTATCTTAGGTTATGATATCCTTACCTGGCACACATCCGATCTGTAAGCATCGTGACTGATTAAATGAACTAAAACTTGCACAAGGTCCGATTATACTTTTGCAATAAGATCGTCGTGAAAAAACACTTGTTCTCTATTTGGGTTCCGATGCTGACGCGGAGTATGACAGCTCAACATCTATATATTTATAAGTATAATAAATAGAAACGCTTTCCCAAATAGTAAGCACCTTCTTCATTTTAATGGACTGAGTCATAATTTACTCATAAAGGTGATTATATGATTACAGTTGCTGACTCATTTGTGAACAATTTGGATCAAGGTATTTTTAGTAATGTATTTATTTAAATACGGGTACTTAGGGGTAATTCAGTACGGTTTCGAAATTTGCAAACTAGACCAACAACTTACACTTGTAACTGCTAATAATCGTGATCATTTATTTTGTCACGGTAGTATTTTTAGCAAAATAAGTACAGGATTTCCCGTAGCCAGCTGTGAAATAAGCATACAGAAGGTAATGCATAGGGAAAGTCTTCAAGCACATAAATAAGATCACTTTCTAAAAAGTTGTACGAAATGCGTATCTACAGTATTAAAGAATGAATTAAAGAGCATTATTCGGTAACAAGCAGCACTACGCAATAAAATATCACATATCACAACACAGCCCACATCATTAATTAAGCATACATGACATCTATATAGATGTATTCCATTATTATTCAAGAAAGTAGACTACAGTACAACACAGTGGCAAGTACTATGGAGGTATTCCAAGATTTAAAATGAGCTAAATATTTATTATGATAGAAAAATAACAATATATATTCCTCCAATTGTCATTCAGACCGTGTGTGTGGTTGATGTGAATTGATAATATAATAGTATATGACGTGTGCTTATATATGTTGTATATATGGGAGTGCTGGCGATGCGAAAGTTAATAATAGAAAGACTTCTCTATCTCACACAGAGTGCATACTTTCCAAGTGGGGCTCCATGAAACTTGTTTACCTTGAAGAGATCCGAATGTAATAGATGCGCAAGCCATTTTACCAAGAAGTATATATACGTATGCGTGTAAATAATGTACTGTAGCACCTACGTTATTATAATTATTGTGGATATATTTACTCGACTTGTATTTTTATTTCAGGACTGGACTGTCATATTTTACGATTTCATGCAATATTTTCCTTCGTGGACATGGAAGTTCACACACGGGGGAAAATATTAATAGGTACTTTTTCTGAAAGGCTTTATATGTTATTCCTTTTTTATCCTTATCCGTTTCCTGCCCTGTACAAGAAGGGGCCGTCTTCAGGCGACTTATATTAAATGATACCCTTTGCTTATGCATAACACGTGTATGTACATGTTCTTACTCAAACTACTTTGTAAAGATAAACCTGGAATAATACGAGAATTTAAGAACTATTATTCTTAACTACCAACAATAAGCAAAATGTTAGTATTCCAGTTGTGAAATGTGAAACTAGAAAGGATGTAAAAACTCCTGATGTATCTTGTGTATCCCAAAATTATGTGGTCATAGTTGGTTGAGCTGCAAAAAAATTGAAGCAGTTACAAATATTTATTTAAAATGATGCAAACGATACCTCCTGTAATTAATTATATCTGTCAGATTTATTGCAGTAGTCTGCTCTTCAAGTAAACATGAAATGGAAATCCCCAAAGTTTCCTTCAAATGATCGTAAAAATATTATGAACAACAAGTGTATAGTCAGAATAGAGCAGTTTCAATATTCTGTGTGGGTGCGAAGGTCTATTCGTAGACTTTTATTCCTCCCCGAAATGTAGCTAATTGCAGAACTATAAACTTGTTATGGTTAAAAAACTTACTCATATTCACCTTTCTACAGTTGTTTAGCATCGAAAATTCCTGGATTTCTACAGCCGAATACACGGTATCTAGGTATACAGATTTAACATCATCACCCCAGTACAGAGTCTTACAATCCTACAACTCATACATTATAATACTTAAAATGTATAGTATAGTATATATATACAAATACAATATGTGCACATGTACATATATGCTTACAACCAAAACTTATTACAGCCTGAAAAATACTTATTAACCTTCATAGGTAACACAGTTTACATATATATGTATGTACATACTTTTTCCTATCCTAAATCCTTTCATACCGCTGATTTTACATGCAAAGCATAGTAAAGCTACCTTTTAGAACTCTCTACTTTGCATAAGTTGAATTATTAGTAGTTACCAGAACATCTATAGTTACCCTGTTCCTAGCCGTGTCTACGTCCTATTGAACAGTTGCGAATAATAAAGTTTACAAGGGTGCGCGCAGACAGATGTTGGACTTTATAATTTGTTATTCAAAATGAGAATCATTTTTTACACCACTTGCCAAAGCCGTTCTAGTAGTCTTCAACGCTCTTGTAATTAAAAAGCAGTGTTGCTTGTTTATGGATTTTCCGCAAATAGAACTCGATGAGCAACCAGTTAAATTCTTTTGTGTGAATAGCATCATTATAATATGAACTTTACACAAGTCATACTCACACTCAACTTTGTTTGCATCCAGCAATAATAATAATAATGATAGTATTATATATATGATAATAATATAGCCTCAAATTCCTATAAGATACTTAAATGAAATATATTATACATAAATAAAGATAATATATATACGGTGTTAGTTCATTTGTATAGTTTTGTTGTAGTATCTCTCATAATATATTACTATATACAAATATTCATTGTTATTGTACGTACATACACATATCCCATATATTATGATGTAAGATATATAGTTCAAAATCACCTTTTATGGTTTCAAAGGAAACTTTATCAAGCCTTTCCATCTCTTCTCAGGAAATGACGCATATAATAAAAGTATTCGTTGGCGAAGGATCCCAAAGTACCGATTTCTATCCCTTCAGCACAAAAATTGGTACTTTTTGATACTTCGCCGAAGATATCTATACACATACAGTTGGAACATGTAACGAGTCCTGAGTAATATTTTCTTGTTTTCACCTTTTAAGTTCTAATATAGGTATAATACAGGTAAGGGTGTAATAATATAATAATACTCGTTTGTAATGAAATCAAACGTATTGTTGTATATTTTGCTCCTTTTTATTATTGTTGTTATTATCATAGTATACCTCTGCTCCTCATACCTGTGTGCTTGATTGTGAATAGCGATCTCCCGTGAAGCCTGCGATGATGACTTGATGGGAAGCCAACAACAAGAGCAAATAAAGTTGGCAAGCTCGTATAATAATAATATGCTTGGAGATAATCAGATAATGAACGCAAGATTATTCGCACACAAATGGGAATTAAAATAGCTATTTTGAATAAATTCAAGATAAAATAGCTACTTTATTTGCAATTTAAAGTCGTAAAGCAAGTATGAATGATCGTTTTACTTATATCATGATGATTTACCACCTTTATCTCCTGATTATTAAACAAAATTAACCAAATTCAAGAATGGGAAGCAGGCCTAAATTTAAAAATTAAAGAACTAGAAACATCCTTTTAAATCAAAATTAAAGAAGGACTAAATTAGGTTCAGAAGTCAGAAGACAGAACTCTAAATAAATTAATTCAAAATTAAATTCATCCACATCAAAACTTGTAATATCACCATTTGCGCCATCTTTGAACGGCGAAATGCTTGCTCGAACGCGGGGGAATATGAAATCGTGGAATAATAATTTGTGTACTTTGCGTTTTTTTAAAAGAAAGTGAAGGATGGACGAGTATTTGTTTACATTTTTCCTCACAAATCTTTTAAGAATTTAAATTGTAATAAATTAGAATAATTAATTAGAGAAGTATTCTGTCGAATTAATCCATTTTTTTAGATAAATTAAGACAAAAGTTATATTGCGTGTCTGTTTTAAACATTTATGTTACCATACTAAGAAATAGCTTCAGCTCACTCAACTTGGGTTTGATTGTAATTAGATTTTTGTAATAAATTGAAATTTTTGTTACAAAATGTCCAAAAAGGCTTTAGTAGGTCCGATTCAGTCCACTGCTGGAGCAGTTCCTGTTCGAAATGAAAAAGGTAAGAATTGTGAAGGGCAACCTATTTTTGTAAATTAAGTTGTGTAATTTGAGATTTAATGATTTCAGTTGACTAGAGTTGTATTACTAAGCAATATTATTGTTACTCTTGTAGGTCAAGTGTCTATGCAGAAGGTCAAAGTACATCGGTACGTCTCGGGAAAGCGACCGGATTACGCTCCACGGAGCTCCAGCGAAGAGGAAAGTGAGGATGAAGAGTTTGTTGTCCCACATAGACTGAAGCAAGATGATGAGGAGGAAGTTGATGTTCGAGTAAGAAATTGTGATTGAATAATAATAGCAGTAACGGATTTAAAGTGCTTACGTAAATGTGATAATAATGTTATATTACACTAAATTTTTATTACTTCTACAGGACCAAGAGGAAGAGGAGGAATACAGTGCTATGGCTCGTCTAGACCCTCGGCTGCGCCGTCTGCAGATGTCCAGCGAAGCAAGGGCAAGAAGGTATTAATAAATTAGCTAATTATTATTATGATTTTCGTGGTCTAAACGGGGTGTTATTTGTGGTTTAGTAGAGAACAATTTTAATTTTTTACACAGGGTAGAAAAGCCTGAAGTACTGGATGAAGACGAAGAAGAAGAAAGTGAAGAAGAACGACCAGGAAGAAGACGAGACTCCGATTCGGAAGACGAAGACGAGGCTTTGGACGACGAAGAAATTGAAAAACGCAGAGCGTATATACGACAGCGAGCGTTAGAAAAGCAAGAAGATGAGCTGCTCGTTAAAGAAGATGAGAAAGATTCTGGGAGCGAGGATAGTGAGTCGGAATATGAAGAGTACACTGGTAAAATAATATTTGCTATTATAATCTATGTATTGATATTAATCTTTTTTACCATGCAATTTTTGTAAATTTTGTTTATGTAATTTGATCGTTCAGATTCCGAAGAGGAGGCTAGACCTAGACTTAAACCTGTCTTCGTATTCAAACATGAACGTGTAACCATAAAAGAGAAAGAAGCTTTAGATCAGAAAGAAAAACAACTGGACGATGTCGTGAAGCATCGGCGGGATGAAAGACGGAAGGAAACTTTAAAAATAATTGAGGAGGAAATACAAAATGACAAAACTGCTGCAAAAGGAGATGCTAATTTAGCAGAACGGCAGAAACTTGAAGATGTTAACACGGACGACGAGAATGAAGAAGCGGAATATGAGGCATGGAAAATTCGGGAGTTGAAGCGCGTAAAAAGAGATCGAGAAGAACGTGAAGCGTAAGGATAAACATTTTTTAGTTCTTGTTTAGTATTACATTCGAAGTAATGTCGGATCGATATTGTCTAACCGGGAAATTTTACATTTAGGTTGGAACGGGAAAAAATGGAAATAGATAGATTGCACAATCTAACGGAAGAAGAACGGCGACTAGAAATGAAACTCAAACCTAAACAAATTATTAATAAAGCGGCTAAAGGAAAATACAAGTTCTTGCAGAAGTATTACCATAGGGGTGTTTTCTATTTGGTAAGAAATAAGTTTTATTTTAATTTTAGATCGTAATTCTATTACTTGATTGATATATGGAAATATTATTGGGTATTATTATCATTATAACGCTGGATTCGATTACATATTTTTTGCAGGATCGAGAAGAGGATGTACTTAAACGTGACTATTCCTCCCCAACGTTGGATGATCATTTCGATAAAACAATCCTGCCCAAGGTCATGCAAGTTAAAAATTTTGGCCGAAGTGGAAGGACGAAATATACGCACTTGGTGGATCAAGACACTACGAATTTCGAATCGCCTTGGGTTGCAGAAACAACACAGAACTTAAAGTTTTACGCCTCGCAAGCAGCAGGAGTACGACAAACCTTTGATAAACCTTCCACGAAGAAGCGGAAAATGGATGCAGAGTAGAAAAGCATATCTAATAACTACTGATAAATTCCCACGTTATATTTTTATGTTTTTTGCATTAAATCTGCTAGTGTATTGTCTAAAATAATTTAATCTTTATTTACAATTTAATTTTTATGTTGTAAAAGTATTAGCTGAAATAAAATTAATTAAGTGCTAATACTAGCCTGAATATTTTAATTAAAATGAATATATGCATGATTTATGCATTAATCTTAATCAGTTATTAGAAACAAAACCAGGACTTCAAACAGTTATTCGTATATTTATTAAAGCTCATTTCGGATGATTTACGAGTGACTTATCATTTTTAATATTTTAATAACATTCTTATTTGACTCTGCGTTAACACCAGCCGGTCACTGACTGATACGTCAATTACAATACTTCCACTGAATTCTGCGATCAACATTATCGACAGTTATTACTTTTAATCAAAGGTTCAATGTGTATAATCTACCTTAAGTTAGTAATATCACCAAAAAAACCTAACAAAAGTGTAGTAGAGTGCATCGCTGCAAATACTGAATTTAACTAATTCAAGCACCAAGGAATTGTTCATTGTCGCATAATGTCGCCTATATCTTTAAACACCTGTTCACAAGCATTTGCAAAATCTTGTCCACTTTTTCCATCTTTGTAAGAGGTAGTAAGGCAGCCGTGTCCTCCGTCCCAAATCTGATACCTGATAACCAATCAATAATCTAATTAGTCTACTACATCCGCCATTCCAATTCCGCATATTCCCATCGACATAATTAAATGCTATAACAGTGCTAATCCGTTTAAAACTTACGCAATGCCATATCCATCAGAAACCACAGGACCAAACCCACCTACTCTTACAGCTGGACTCGACAACGTGGACGTGGACAAAATATTGTGATTTATAATTCTGTAAGCTTCATCTTGGAAGATTTGAGGTAATTCTAAGCCTTGCTCGGTTGCTATGATTTTAAGAGCATACAAGTGTCTATCGAAACCTTGACCTGCAAATTTTACACACTCAACGGTAACACTACAGGAAATTGTCTATAAAATGATCATAGTTATTTGCAATTGTTTAGTCGATTATAACTAAATATAATCACAAGACGAATGTATTTTAGTGTATAAGACAATATATTTATTTTTGTTTACCCATGGCAGCATTTTTTGTCAGTTCGCCATGCTTCACCGAACAGTTTTTAATAAGTTCTCGTAATTCCGCTTTTCTACTCTGCCAATTTGAGGTTGTCAAAGCCTTGCTGACTTCCTGAAACAATAGCAAGGTATATTATTGAAGTTTAAAAAAATATTCAATATATCGCAAATATTGATTACATTCGTCAAGAGTGTCGCCGGTCTAATGGCTTCAGTTCTACCATGTCGAAAAGCTGAAGTGCTGCAAGATTCGTAAGTTGTAGCAGCCTTATTGAAAAGTTTAAAATGAGCGGCCTGAAATTCATTAGAATTAAGTCTATTAGAATTTGCTGAATGGTGCCGTTATATGATTCTCCTCTATCGTACAGTATAGACATTTATTATTAGTAAAAAAAATGAAATTACTTGAAAACCCAATTGCATAACTGAGTCGGGACTGATCCCCCACTTTTTACATTCTTTTTTACCATAGATTTCACCAATATATGGATGAATATCTAATCTATTAGCGTGGGTAAGTAATCGCTTCTGTGCATCCGTGATTCCTTGTTTTGCCTTTTCGTCCAAATCAAACTCTGTCAAAGCGACAAACAACTGTAAATTAAACTGACCCAAAGCTTTAATTGAAATCGTGAGAAAACATTATGCAACACTTACGTAATTTGATTGGAGCAATAAAAGGTTTCTTGGAGTCTACATTGTTACTCCATTGGTGAGCAATGCTGTCGGCTTGAATTTCATTGAAGAACCTCATAACAGCTACACCATCTCCCCATGCATGCTCAAAATTCAAACCAGCCCAACCATCTCGGCTGAAAATTAAGCTAAAGGATTTGTCAAACCACCTAGAAATTTTGGAATCTTTATTAAATTTCGGAATAGATATCTGACGAAAATTCATTACTATATGTTGTTACAAATAAAAGAATTCACTTATTCTATTAATCATGGGTACACCAAATTTATTACAATCACTTTTCTGACTCACCGATTACTTCCATCCGAGTGCAAAAATGATCTGGTGACTTTGACAGGATCTTGACCTAATTCGTCATCATCCATACCTATCACAAAGAGAGCAGAGTCAATTTCTTCCAAATTTTTCTGATTCCTGTTATTCTTGGACAAATGATCTCGAATTTCCGCCCATGCATTTCTTTCTTGAGACGTGAGAACACCGACAGGATGAGTAGCGACCGGGCTTTCATCATTCAAAATAGTTTCTAAGCCACCCTTGAGTTCATTGATAGGTAGTATATTTCCTAAAATATTAAACGAATGTGAGTAATCTACAATGATATTAGATTTTTAAATTCCAACTACACTTTTATGCTCTAACCTTGTTCATCCAATACAGGAAAGCTATAAAAATTTCCTCGACGTACAACAACGACATGTCTTACGTTCTTCCCAGACTTCTTTATTTTATCCATTTCCTTTTGTGGTACTCTTGTTGATCGAAAGAGATTCCCGTACTGAGACATGTCCAGTGGAAAAGCCTAAAAATGGTAAACATGTAAAATAAACCAAATACAAGTAGCACTAATTTAATTGTAATAGTAAAATGTATAATAACTTGTCATTAAGCAAATTTTACCTTGAATAGATATGAGCCGTACGTGGCAAAGGCAGTAGGCATGAATTTCATGGCTGTATAATATCGCGGGGTATCACTTTTCTTAGGGTTCAAATGAAATACCTCAGGCCCAAGTATTTCCGAGTCCAAAGACTTTAAGAACCTAAATTCAAAATTATTTAACTCAAATAATGGACACCGCCGTGATATAATTTAAGTATATCTATGTATAAGTCTAAAGTTACTGACCTAAGCGCCGACACCAGCATGTTCGTTGATCGCACCAGTTGGCGCTGACCTTTTGCCAAAGCATCAACTGTTGGATCTTCGACAAAAACAAGAGCCGGGTTAGTATTTATAGGGAGTGGCAATCGGTCCCGAAGATACATTTCAAACCATGGGCCCGAAATGTAACTAGTATGCTTTAACCCCTTATCTTTTTGCAGCAATTGTGCATGGAGTTCTGTGAAAGTAAACAAATAAATAAATCGCAGCTACATAAATTAATAGATCGTTTGCTTTACTAACTCTGCAGCAGCCTAGTACTTACGTTTTCCCAAATTGTTTTCAAAATCTTTTACCAACTTTTCAGTTTTATTGTACTGATCATCCTCTAAGAGAGGACGTAATGCTTCCAAATATCTCTGTGTTGTCAATTCTAACTTGGGAATTGGTAGTCGGGAAAGAGACTTTTGGAAGTAATAAGTTGGTAGGGGACTTTTTGGCAAATGTTGGTAGTCATTGCTTGTTACGCCGGCAGCTGCCACCGACGAGTATCCTCGTCGGATAACAGGGGTGGGGACTTTATTTGACCTCACAAAAACTCTGTTTCCTTGGGCCACATACTCGGGTCGTCGGATGACTTGCATAGTGTTGGACCAGATGTTATTTTCCTAAAAATTAATAGAGTACTTAATCAATACAAAGAGCCTTGCTTTCAACACCCAACGTAACACCAGCGCAATATATATGTACAAGCAGACAATGAAAATACAGACAGTCAAAGTAGTCATTTACCTGGTGATCAGGCATGTATGAGGTAAGATTTTAGCAATTTCAGTTAATTAGTTCATGCAGCTGGCAAAGTATATCCGTTAAGATGATGTCAAGGGGCAGCTATTTAGTTTGACTATATATAGCGAAGCAACTATTGATATTGAATGCTGATCATTTTGTTACGTTATCCAAATCGTTACTTACACAAACTAATGCTGTCTCATTTACAAATTTCCACAATATTACAAGCAATCCAGAAGCTACTATGAGGTTAACGGAAGTTAGCAACGGTCCATTACTGACACACAAGGACGGACAAATCAAGAAATCAAGCTGCTTCAACAATATCCCAATCCACCCTCCAAATACTATACATCCGCAACCGCAACTATCATCTTCAATCAAACTAATACTTTATCAATCAGCCATATATAGAGAAGCGATCAAAATTCTTCCACAGCACCGAAGTACATTTGGCAGTATATTATGTATAATCTACATTAACATAAATGACTTTAAAATCTTTATTTTGATGCTCCAAAACTGTTTCTAAGCTACTATCTATATAGTACCTGAAATACTAATTAAACAAAATTCTTGAGCCTAGCCCAGTTGGGTAACCGAATTGCCGAAACGCCGACGATGGGTCACTCAAGATCCGTAAGTTTTAAGTCCGTTCCTGTAAACACAAAATAATACATTTATTCCCAATATTAGTCAAATTTCATATTTATAATAGTTAAATATCATCCAAGTATGTATATAAAAAATGTTTATTAGATTACATTAAATTAAATTATGAATCCATCAAAACATTATTCCACAATAATAACAATACTTCCACTAGTAAATTGTTAAGTAAGTTAAATTAAATTATTATACTAACATAAACTACACATAAATCAATGTTATGGTTAATAAAAAAGACATTTCAGACATGGATAGTAGCAAAATTAGCATATAAATTTATTGAGCTCTTTATTACTGAAAGTTTGAAAGGGTTTCGCCGGTATTTGTTAGAAATACCGGAATAATAGCAAATGAGAAAAAAAATAAAAAATATTACCCGTGAAATATATCCCGTATGTTATTGTATAGCATTGCGGAATTAATAATAAGGAAAAAGGAACGAGTTAAAGAGTTGAAGTGACAGGTACAATTATTTGCACAATGCGGAATGAGGACTTTAGACTTTAGACGGGAGAATTAATAAAGCAAAAATATCTAGAAGTGTGAGGTTTTTCCTTCGTCCGCTCACTCCCCACCGCTCGTTCGTCCGTGCACGTCAGAGCTTTATTGCGCCTATACTGAAGCTGCCGTGCAAAATGAACAACTTTTTGCTTATGGGATGAAAGTTTAAATGGATAATAATTCCTAATGTTTATTATTTTGTGACAATTAAAACTACTTATTATTGTTAATAAGTGTGAAACAAAAAATATTTTGCGAAAAATATTGATAATGCTTCTGTTGAAAAATGTACCTCTACCGTCGGTGAATTCTCCAAAGTACTAATTTCTATACCTTCAACACAGAAATTGGTACTTTTTGATACTTCACCGACGATATGCAAGGTTATTATTATAGTGAAGGGGTTTAGTTCCAATTTGTTATTATTTTTTGCATCGTCTAAACTATATTATACTTCACAGTCATGGATATTAAAGGAAATCATTATCCACGTACCCCAACACATAATAATACACATTTCACACCTTCATATATTTCATGTACTAAAAACAGTAGTACTAAAAACGATTAATAGACTACAAGTGTTTACTTATCCTATGCCTAAAAATAATGCATAAACTGTAGAAGTATACATATACTTCCTATATGCTATATGGGAATAGTTTAAAAAAAATTTAATTTCCCCATTTTATGCTGCGTTTATGTTCAGGAGTTTTTAATGACACTATTCTGTATCTAGATTAAACAGTGAAGTTAAGTGTTAAGAGTAATTTAAGCTTCATCGTTTTCTCGCGCTTTTGTTGCCTTTTGCAGTATAATGGGCATGTTATACAGTATGGGAAAGTATAGATACTTGTATACTACTCTGCTATATATATATATAAGAAATGAAGGAGGAAAGATGATAAAATTGGGATCTTCAGTTCAGACAACGTTATATACCTACCTGTACATTTAAGCATATTAGCTTAGAAAATACATGGAAGTATGTAGAATATGCTATTGTATTGGTTTTTATAAAAAATCTCATTTTAGATGTATGTAAATATATAATTTATAAAATATGACATGTTGTTATATATGCTTTATTTTTATTAAGTATATGTATAGTGGTATGTACTTATTACTTTCTGCTTCCCTTTTGTAGTAACTTAGTTTAAATACTATGTTGTTTATGGCATGATATACATAATGATTTTTGTTTCAATTTCCCCTAATGGGCTTTTAGTTTAATAAACTAATTGTTTCAATAGTATCTTTAAGACCAAACTGTTTTCAGTATAGTACATTATGTTGTATAAGCTTTATTATCCTTTCAATAGAGAAGATGGAAATAAATAAGTACATAAACGATAAGCTATGTAGTAATTCTGTTGATTTCTGATTGCGCTTAATAATTTCTTGGTAACTTTCAGCTCTGTAACTGTTTACCATTCATGAAATTTCATGATGTAACATTATTGAAGAGTATGTTAAAACCAAGAAAAAAATTAATTGTAAGTATTCAGAACTTTGCAAAAGAAAGAACAAGCAGAAATTTATCGAAGTATTGAATCGAATATGTTAGACATGTAATGCTTATAGTAAGTGGGCCATGTATTGCGCATTGTTCTAATACTTCTGATAATAGCCAAAAATACCACAGCATTAACGATGAGTCGATATGATAGATTAAAAATAAGTGATAAATCAATATGAACCGTTTACTTGAAGGCCAACGCTTGAAATGTTGAACCGCTTTAAATTCATTAGCACACAATTCTATCCTTTCTATAACACTTTTTTGTGAACGAAAAGAAAACACATAAATACGTCTGCGTATGCTTGACCTAATTATGTACTGGAAAGGTTGAACTTGACTACTAAGGACATGACTAAGAGGACATGTATCATGTATGTATATATTTAAGTATTGATAAAGTTACCTGAAGATTATCTAATCCAAGGATCTGCCTTTGTTTAAAGTTAGGTTAGGGTTTCCTATATGCGTCGTTTTTGCTTCCATAAGTTCTAACCGGAAATGCTAAAATTAATATCAATATTTATATTTCATGCAATAATAACATCCAGTTCGGTACATTAACGTCCAGGTCCAAGCAACGTTATTACTGTTCGTAGTTCGTAAAGTATATCGTTGTATGCAGGTGCATTGTTCTATTCAAAGAGACATGGAAGTACATATACTGCAAAACATTTATTTAGTACGAAAAAGCCTTAGGGGGAGCCCTTGTAGTCGCGGATGCAATAATGGATGATAAACAAAATTTTGTCTGTATTTCCATATGAAGTAGCGTCATGCGAAAACTCTGACAAAGTCTGGCAAAGTATCCACGAAGAAAACATCCACGTAACCGTAAAGAATGAATTCATTGTCTGGGAAAGTATTTTTCTTTGTCTTGACGTCCTGACTGAGCTTGCTCGTATAGAAACAGGGACTTGGGTCTCACGTCTTTCCCGTACCAATATTGCATGTAACAAACAATGTAATTGCAACAATGTAAATTGCGCCAAAATCGTTCCCATAATTTATTACAAACTCTAATTTATTTCAGCTTTAAATGCAAATGGTCTAAAATTCTGCCTGCAAACCGCCTGTATGACTTGCATACAGTAAAATAGAGTTCAAATGACAATGTATTCATATAGATATCATGGAAGACAATTTAACCAAATGAAGCTACAACGCTAGAAACAAGGTTAAACACCCACCAAACGACAGCAGGAAGTTGCTCGCCCAACAGTAGTTTTTTCATTTCTCATTAATTAAATATACTATTTTAACGTATCTCTTAAACTTAATTACTAATAACTAAAGTAATAAAGGTAGCATGGCAGCACGTCGAGCTAGTGTAGGCACATTGGAGCTTGATATCAATAGGTAAGATTTTGATTAAAATAGTCATTTAAGCATGTATAGTACCAAACGCTACAAGGTGAATTGAAGTAGGCCATGGAAAGTCTATGTGACTGGAAGTTATTACAGTCCTTGAAAAATATAATCATTAAAATCAAATGTGCATTAATGGTTAATACGTGTAGTATAAAAGTATGCATGTGTAAATTTTACAGGGCACGCTGGAATTTTCAACACAAATGTATTGTGGATGGCGAATCTAGTTTGAAAAACAATGACATTGAAGGAGCAACGGAATTATGCAATAAGGGTAAAATTCATACTGCAATAATTCAATACTTTCATTTTTTATTCCCGCTGAAGGTAACTGGTTGTACTTATGACTGAAAAGCATTAGATACTTAAAATATAAGTAATTAATTACAGCTTTGGAACACGATAAGAACTTTTTCCCTGCTTTGGAACTCAAAAAGCGTATAGAGCATTGCAAAAGAGTTGTGGAAGCAAATGCGCAAGGTAAAATGCTTCCTATTTATTGTTTAGCTGTAGTATTTGGCCAGTTTTTAGGAGCAGCGCAGCGCCCCTCCTAACGTGTACCCCGGGTGCTGCGCTGTCCCTTCGCTCTTGCACCCCTTTAGGGGTGCCATAAATCGTTGCGAAGTAACGATTTTTCAATTAATTTAGTGAAGTTTTCACCCAAGTTTGAGGCCTGTAGTACATTAATACGATTTCATTACAATGTGAAATATAGCTTCACTAAGTGGTCCACCTGCTTTGGTCTCTGATGACTCTGATTCCTCCACTGAAGAAAGTGACTCGGATGATACTTCCGTCGAAGTTACGAGTAAAAGTGAGTGCAGTAGCGTGTTTTCACTTCAAATACATATGCGTCCAAGAATCATAATAGCCTAAATTAAATGATATATTCGTAGATGTCAAATTTTCGGATAATATGCATCCCAAGGGGGTTCTAAAGAGGTCGGATTCAACAAACTCCAAATCAAAATCAGGTTTTGTAGAATTAAGTACTTTTGTTTTTAAATTAAATCCATGTCTTATACCATGTCGTTAAAATATAATATTTTCGATTTTCCATAATTTAAATGGGAGTATGAGATTATAATGACTAAAACTATTTATATTGGGTTTGTTAAATAATAGCAAGTTCAGATCCAAGAAAAGTACCTCATGTGCATTCCGACTCGTGCAATGCAAAACTCCAATCAGAGAAGGAATTACGCCGAATTTTGATTAAAGCACACGGGCGAATGATTACACCAACAGAATGTAAGGCAAATTCATTATCCGTACTATGCTTGCATGACTTTTAGCTACGAAAATGAGCAATAAAAATTATGTTATACACTTAATCTAATCTTAATATTGGGTTTTAGTACTCGAAAATTTGGGTGGTTGCTGTGGTACAAGTGATGGAGATTTTCAATGCCCAGCTGCCAAATGTGTAAGATCATTCGATAAAGCTAGTCCAATGCTGTCCCATTACGTACGACGCCACTTTTCTGTATTTAATGACAGGGAAATGAAACCGTTCATTTGCAAGACATGTTCGGTAAGTGACGATAGCATTTTTAACAAGCTTGCCATCCTTTTAAAAGCTTATAGTTAGTGTCTATCATGTGCAAAGCTATTAAACTTTAAATCAATAAAAATATTATTTTGTTTACTCAGAAAGCTTACGCGGAAGGAAATGAACTGTGTGTCCATGCAACCATTGAGCATCCTAAATGCAAATGGCTTCCACGATTCAAGAGCTTGCTTCAGAAGTAGTCGTCCTCTTTATATCGTTCATGGAAATTATAGCGGTGTCCATGTACACAAAAATCTTTATAACTTACCAAATTACATAGAGCCTTAGAAGTTCGAATCTGTACTCAATATTACTTACTTATTTTAATAGATTATAGTTCGCAATTTTAATTCTGCCAGTTTCAATAGCGTTTTAATGCCGTTCGCAGCAATTTTTATGATAATGAATGAGTTTTTATGGAAGGTGTTCCTTGTTACTACATCCATTTTTGTGCATAAATATACGAAGAATCTACTGGTACTTAAATCGATATGTTTGATCAATTTTGCTTGGCCGTTTTCATATGAGTTTTTCTGTAACACAATTTAGTTCTGTGTCAGTTCTTTAAATTCAATAAAAGAGTATTTTTGCGATTTAAGTGGATTGTCAACAATTTGAAGTCATTTTAATAACTTCTCTGCATTTCACCTCATCGTTCATATTTTACTGAAACATGGTGGGAAGAAAGCAGGATAATCAGGGAAATGAACCCGAGGATAACACAGAAGCTCTGGCAAAGGAGGAGTGTTCTCGGTTGGCACGGCAGCTTCGTCTAATGGAAAATGACAAGAAAGCCTACCTTGATGAAACTACAGCGTCAATTAACCAACAAAAGTAAACTTGATTGTCGAAGTATTTAAATTGATAAAACAGAGCAAGGAAGTACACATGGGGCTAATTAATATTTGTTTCCACACAGAAAAGCTATTTCCGCATTAGATAAAGAAAATGAAAAAATGGAGGCAGCAATGGCAAACTTTCGTAACAAGTATAACGAAGAACGGGATGATGAGAACGTTCGAAAGATTCATGTGATCACTGACCAGTACAAAGAAATTAAGGACACAGTTAGTCAGCAAGGAAAGCTCATTGCTGAGATAGAAAAGAAGCTGGAAACAACACTTTTTAGAGTGCAGAAGTTGCGGATGAAAGTTCAGGCTAGCCAAAATGAAATCTTGCCATTACCAGAATTAGATCGAAAGATTTTTGTATTAAATAAAAAACTGGAAACGGTTAGACAAATTAAAGTCACTCATATAGTACAATGTGAATCCTCACATTATATTCTCAGAAACTGATTCCTTTACTTTATTCAAAGGTGACGAGCCAATTTGATGCCGTTGTGGCTGACAATTGCCAACTACGAAAAACGATTGATGAAACTTTGAAAGAAAATTCCTCTATCATGGCCAATTACAGTCAATTGGAATGTCAAGTAACCAAGGGAAAAGCTACTATCGATGAACTTGTGGATCAAGCTACGGCAGCTTACGATCAGCGGTATGACTTTCTCCATCCTGTCAGTTGTTTTCCCTTGCTTTCGTTGATTTCGTTATTTATTGTGTAATTAGCAGCACTATTTCCATTCCAAACATAAATAACAAATGTCGAATGTATTTAGCTTGTGATGATGGATATTACTTATTAAATAGCTATAAAATCTTACCTACAGTCTTAATGTGTTGTAAATATTTTTATTTTAATATTTTCATAATTAATATTTTTCTGCTCATTATATAGGGAAGAAGCAATTGCAAAAGCAAATGCCTTGAAGGAGAGAAACGCAAAAGAAAAGAAACAATACAATCTGGAAACAAGCGAATTAAGTCGTATAATTAGGCATGAAGAAAAACTCCTGGATTTTATGAACACCAAGAACAGAGATCGTACGTTTTTGGAAACGGAAGAACAAAGACTAAGTAAGACATGCTATTCTGCAGAAATAATCATAAATTATTATCCCACTTATTATTATTATTATCTTATTTAATATAATTATTAAATTATATTAAATTATTATTCCCACTTTATTTAATATTAGTAATACTATGATAGTACCAATAATAAAAGCAATTTATTTTTTAACCATTAAATGCCCATAAATTACTCTATAGTACAAACTTTATATTACGATAATCAAATTTTTTAACTACATCATAGGCCGATTGGAACTGGCAAAGGAATATATTTTGGAGGAAGCTCTGGAACGTTATCGTTTAAATTTCGAAAAGCTCTTAAGTGACGAATCTTCAAATCTACTTTCATTAGTAGATGAATACTCTGAGCTCGAGCACAACAACATCAGCCGATTTAATTATATTAATGAATTAAACAATGAGGTTCACTTATTGTCACATCTCGTCTCAATATTTTTTGCTTATATATCGCATCGCAATTTGAAATAATTTAATCTCGTTTGTATAGATTGAAGCTTTGCAGAGTGATGTCGTTTCATTACGAGAGTCCATCAAAAAATGTTCCTCAGAGACGATTGAACGCAATCAAGCCAAAAATGTAGCAATTTTAAAGCAATTGGTGAGTCTCATGCCATTTTATTTTAATGGAAGTTTTATTTATTGACAATTGCGTACAAAATTCGTAAATACTTTTTAATTATTAATATTAATTTATTAATATAATTTTTAATTAATATAATTTTTTAATATTAATTAAGCATAAATTATTTGTAGGGGGAGCTAGAGGGTCTCAAAAGCGACTACCACCATGTCCGGTTACAACTTGATACATGCAAGAATTCGATGGATGACATAGTAGGACTCATTGATCGTCTTTTTCAAATTACCGAATGTAATGATAGTGCCCCAGTATTGGAATTACTTGGTATATATACTTAAATATTTTTTGACCCTTTCAATAATGACATCAAGAAGTTATATGCTATTTTTATTCAGCCACTAATAAAAAGATCCAAGTAGAGCTAAATTGGGTATATAAAATACAAACAGGAAACCAGCAAGAAATTTCAACTCAAAATGCGATCCTATATTTGAACATACTGGAGCATCGTATTGCGGACATATTTGATTACAAACGTGATCCTGATAGCGGAAGGGTTACACCAGCAGTGCGATCTCCGCGACCAATAACCAAATCAGTTTCAGATATGTCACTAAATCTAAGACCAAGAATTGTTGTTTCCGAGAGGGTTGATTCTAAGGATGAGGCCGTCTCTGAGTAATGAAATATTTTATACCATTTTATACGTCAAGTTCTATTTTTAAAACACACGAATTTTATTGCTTATGTCACTCTTAACAGGGACGAATTGCAATACAACTTGGTTGAAACTGAGCAGAATCCTCTTAGTTACTCCATAATGAGAGACAAGATTCTCGATGCTGCATCTTTAGGGAGTAAAAGTCCGTCTAGCATGTCCGGAGAAGATCTTAGAGCTGTCAATTAAGAAATATGCTTTCACATTACCTTACTTATTTTGCTTTATTTTGGGATTGCAAATTTTAAATAATGGAAATTAACCATGTAATTAGGTTAAATAGAATGTTTTGTGTTCATAATAGTCAATTCTATATTGTAATTGTAACACATTCGCGTGATGATTTTTTAAATTATATAATATAAATATATATGTATTTATGCCGAATTAATTTTAAATTGTAGCCCATCTTAATGCACATTTATAATATTGCGGATGTATGTGCTTGTATATTGTTTTCTCTCCGAACACAAAAATAATATGCGTGGGTAAAAAATATTTCTCATCTCTTATATGCATAGCTAATACATGCATTTAGTTTACATATGCCTTGTATTGATTTATTGAATTTATTTGCTGCATTTATTTATTGTACATTTTTTAAATTTATTTAATTGTTGGTGTCAAAGTTCAGTTTATCATAATTTCACGCGACAGAATTTCCATACCTCCCAAGATAAACAAGGTTTCAAATTATTAATCCCGTCAACTCGGAACCTAAGACAAGCCAAGGTCCTTTTAAGATTATTATCCCATTCCCATTTACAGATCGGCTCTAGATTACCCCAAAAGAACCAAATTTCTAAAAATTCCTGACTCTCAACACTGAATGAGAGCATATACATTGGAGGCAAAGTTCCCGGATATGATTTCTCCAAAAGAGAAAAAGTTCCATTACATAATCAATAAACCATTAAATAGTTCAATATATGGATTAGTTTTTAATGAGCTGACAAACTTGCAATAAAGAAGGAACTTTGCAAATAAATACATAGGTAAGTTCATTCACACACGTACAATATACAAATTAAATTAAATTCTTAAGATTCATGATTGAACATTGTACTATATAGCTGGACTTCGGTACGAATGCTGTCCGATTGGTTGGCATTGGCAATTGGCTGAGACAACATGTGTGTGGACTGGGTGGAATGGACAAATGGACTCTGAACCCAGCGGACAATGAACGAAAGTGAACTAATAACAAAGTCAAGAAATACTATTTACGTTAGCATTCTCGCAAACACAAAGTCTATAAATAATATCTAATCATGCAATAAGTTAAGTGCAGTCAATGATGATAACATTATAACACATATATGTACATATTACATGGAGCTAAAATAGCACAAATAATCACTGATACTTTAACGCCTATGATACAAATTGTTGCTTATTATGCATGATTATGCCGGACTGATGTATTTCATACATAAATAACATACACCCTTGTTGAAGAGGCAAGTATGACTAACTCACCAGTAGCTAAAATGCAAAACGTACCAATGACTACATGTATACTAACTCGTATATTACTAGTATATTCACACCTTCTGACTATTATTCTTAAGGTTTGGAAAGCAAAAGTAACTATCTGGTTTACTTCCCAGTGCAAAAGACATACACATATCGTCGGTGGAGATGCACAGTGGGCTATCTCCATGCCTAACCTAAATGCAAATTGAGATATCCCTGCCCATCTTGCACCCATCAATAAAGTGCACGATGGGATATCCCGTTTAAATTACATTCAAAACTGAAAACGGAGGGAGCATGAGCATGTATTGAAAATTTAAAAATGAGTTTAATTATCCCACCTTGCACTTCATGGAATGATGGTGGATGTCCCACTTTGCACTTCTTAGAATGATGGTGGATGTCCTACTTTGCAGCTTCAGACTCACATGAAGACAGCCCATTTTGCATCTCCAATTGGTATAAACTGGAGTATTTTCTTTTTTCTACAGTATCTGTACATGCATATCATCAGTGGAGATGCAAAGTGTGTTATCTCCAAGGACTCCAAGTGCGTCTATAGCTGCAAAATGCGACATCCAACCATCATTTTAAGTGCAAGGTGGGATAATTACTAATTTAAAATTACATTACAGCTGAAATTTTAAATACAATATCCTTCCGTGTCCAATTTTTACATAATGCAATTTAAACGGCAGGATATCCCATCTTGCATTTAGCTTCACTTGGATTGACAGAGCCGTCTTGCATTGTCGCAACTGTGCAGATTAGTTGTCTTTACCTCTTCAACGACGAAAAGTATCAAGTATTTAATACTTATAAATTATAATATATGTATAGAGGACTATACTGCATATAGGCAAAGGGAAGATCATGATCACTGGCAGAATTTAAAAGTTAGCAGTTTTTGCAGTGTGGAAGGAAGGATTGCTAATATGCCTAAGCTAGAGTGCTGAATATTGCCATTTGCTTGCATGTTATTTCCCTCACTTATGTACGTGTAATGTAACCGGGATGCACCGCCTTTAACATTGTATGAGTCTCTGAGACGGACTTTCGTCAATGATTCCTCCTGCTCTGCTCCTGCTGCTCCTTCATATTCCTTTGCTGCCTTATTTCCATTATATACGTACATTTAATGTAGTTTTTTCGCTATTTAATATTGCAAAGGGAATTCAACTGCCGCTGCAGACAAGGGAATGGGGTGCATGTGACTCTCTGTGACATTTAAAAGTGCAAACTATAGCTAGACTAGAGGTAATGATAAAGTTGTTGGATACAAAGCAAAGATCCCTGGCCAGTCCTTCCGACTTCTTCTTTAATTTGTCTCAGGAATTTATTTAATTATTACATTATAGATTTTTGCGGCATTATAATCAGAAACTTTCGCAAAGATGGCAAGTTCTTGTCGGTTCTGCAGCCTTTTTGGAAATGGACTGAGTCGGTTTATTCCTAATAATGCCAGGTAACATATTTATTTTTAATTTGCTAATTTTTTAATCGTCCAATCAATTTTGTATATTGTAATTTTGTACATTGTAATTTTTTAATATTCCAATTTTTTATATTGTGTTTTTTTAATATTCCAATTTATAAACTGTAATTTTGTGAGATGACTAATTATTTATATTGTTTTGTAAGATTCTATAATGTTTCAAATATAATTAATACTGCAATTATTGGCAATTGGTTGGACTTTGATCGACATTGTTTAGAAATTATGAATGGAAATCATAATGTGTGAAAACAATTAATAAAAAGTGAATGGTAACTGTAACGTGGAAGTGTAATGTGGATTTAATAAGATTGGCGAAATTACGATATGTGTGTAATGCTAATAATGTAACTGATGATGGGTTGGATTGCTTATTAATTTGATGATTGTGTGATTTGAAAATTTTGTGTATTTTACAGGCGGATTAGTACAACAGCGGCCAAAAATGAAGGTGCTCAACCGGAAGGATTTTTAAGCAAGCTTTTTGTTCGAAAAATTGAACCCACCAAAGAATCACATTCTACCATGCTGTCCGATAAGGAAGTTATCTATGAAATGCAAACTCACCAAATTAAACCAGCTTTCTTGGATAAATACTTGAACAACTAGTAAGGGTGTTTTCTGTGGATATGTATATGGTGTATGGATTTTTAGATTTAGGGTGTATTTCAATATGTAGCTTTTAATTCATTAATAACGGGATAATTTAGATGATTGAATTTTTGTTGTGCAGTCAAAATCACGTAGCTTTAGCGACTCAATTGAATACCGGAGAGCTTGTGGCAAGTTGGGTGGTCGCTGTTGGCGATCAAGATCAAGTGATACATATTTGGAAGTACACTGGTGGCTATGCCAAGGTTGACTCGACTTTTAAAACTCTGAAAGAGAATCCTGTAAGTCTGGGGAAAGAATTATTTGTGTGAATTTAAAAATAATATTTACAAAATGGAAGGTTTAGGGGGAAGTACTAATAATAATGATTATTGTTATACAGGATAGTCAGAAGCTACTCAAGGAGCGATTGGAGTGCTTGAGGGTGCGACAAACCCAGTTTGTACTTCCATTCAGTTACTGGCCGGCCTTGACACCTCGTAGCGGTGGCAATATCTATGAAATTCGAAGTTACATTTTGAAACCGGGTACTATGATTGAATGGGGAAATAACTGGGCTCGTGCAATCAGCTA
The DNA here is from genome assembly GCA_034696945.1 of Lipothrix lubbocki. NCBI lineage: Eukaryota > Metazoa > Arthropoda > Collembola > Symphypleona > Sminthuridae > Lipothrix > Lipothrix lubbocki. Next base: position 3,412 of record JAQGAK010000010.1, on the reverse strand, counting down.
TCGTCAACATAATGAGGAAGCCTTTGCTGGTTTCTTTTCCCAAGTTGGCCGGCTTTACAATGTACATCATATCTGGTGTAAGTGACAATTTTATTAAAATGCCTTTATTATATTTGAGTTATTCAGTGCTAGAATTATTATCTTAATCATATTATTTTAAAGGCTACAAGGATATGCAGACAAGAAAGTCAACTCGTGAAGCTGCATGGAGAAAACCTGGTTGGGATGAGTGCGTGGCGTACACTGTGCCTCTGATTCGTGAAATGGATTCAAGAATTCTAGAGCCGACTTCGTTTTCGCCTAGTCAATAAAATTGAGAAAATTAAAATGACGTATTTTTCGACGCCATTCAGTGGTGTGGTGAGGTATAACACTCAAGCGAAATTTGTATTAAAAACGATTATTCTCCGGAAAGAAGCTTAATTTTCGAGATTTATAACCATTGTTAGCACACAATATGGTGAGCCCAATATAATGTCGAAACTCATTAGAATTATTACAGTTAAAATAATAGTAGTTATGTACATGAAACACAGTATATATGGATGGGAAATAATTGAACCAATACAAGAACAAGTGTGCTTCATGTTACAATATATTAGCTATTAAGTATAATGAATTATCTTGCTCGAATAAAACCATGTTACACAGCAACAAGCCTTTTAGCTGGACTTTATTTTACCTGGACTGTGGTTTGATCAAATGAATTTTACATATTTACTGATTCCGCCGACCCTCACAAATATCATGTCAATTGTATAGACTGGCATTCCATATGCGTATACATGACATATGTATCCGTACAAATAACACAAACACGAAACATTTTTGTAGACAACAGGCACAACAGCTGAATGCTTACAAAACACTGTACAACCAATTTCAAGTCATTTCTACAAACCAGAAAACAGGTAAAATAACAATAAACTGTACAATTCACTGCACAAAGTAGTTCCTACATTTAACATTCAAATCAGACCTTATAAGAAAAAGTGACCATGCTAGGAGTAAGTAACTAGCACGTTTACAGATCAAGACACAATAGACCCCCAAAGAATCTTGGTTCCACTCAACATGGGTGATATATATCGTATCCAATATATTTATTTACATCATGCAAACACTGAAAACAGGACCAGATGAGCAATTTTTATAAGTTACTTCGCATTTTGCTAATTCCATGTAGATCTTCAAATCTAACAATAAAAGGCTCCGAACTTAAAGAATCCTTCTTCGGGTTCCACGTAGCTGGGTTTAGAGCGTCAAAGCCAACATAAGTGCCTGTAGAAACGCCACATTAACGTAAATTAATGACAACATACAATTTTTGCAAAAAAAATCCACAAAGTGCACACAAAAGGGTAATACACATAAATCGGTTAACGCCAAGTAATAAGTGTTATGCACACATGGGGGTTTAATTACTTACGAAGTAAAATAGATGAATTTTTACTGGTTCCATCATCTTTCATAATAAGGAAAACTTTTGCCTTCTTTCGTTCAATGATTGGCTCTGAACCTCGGAGGGTTAGTTGCTACACAAAAACAGTAAAACTTATTAATGGTATTAGCTGAAAAACGAAAATGCAAGCGCTTTGGAAAAAGTTGTGCATCTTAACCAAAAGTTTATTAAAGTGGCACTGGATAATATTGCGAAAGCAAGCATTAAATTGAAGACATGCTATGTAAAAGAAAATTACATCAAAATATATGATGTCTCCAACATTCACTTCCTCCACGGAACTGACAGGAACAGGTGTACGTTCATCTTCTACTACAACAGCAATATTATTGCTATCAACCGCTGAATGTTGGCTTGAAAACTTGCTCCTTTTATTCGAAGTACAAGTACTCGAGCTGTTGTTCCCATCCTCCGGTTCGGTCGAGTGTGAAATCAAGGGTTCTGTACCTTGAAATTTAATGGATTCAGGTAGGTACATAGGATGCTCACACCTCTGATGGACTTTAAAGGCCGGGATTTCGAATTCGAAACTCTGAGTACTGAAGCAATCCTCCGTAGTGTAGTCATCAATCATCGATTCACAAGACAAAATGTCTAGAAGACCTAATTTCTTTTTATGTCGACGACTTCGACGACGCTTAGTTCGATCCCCATCTTGCTTCTTCTTACAACCGCAGTGCTCCTCAGAAATATCTTTGTAGTTCTTGGTGAAGATATCGTTCGTATCCGTGCTTGAATTGTCTGTTGTATTTAGGGGTATATTCTGCAAATCCTCAGCATCATTGTTACTATTAACTTCTTCTCCACCCGAAGATTTCTTCAATGTTGATTTCCGAGAGCGCTTCCTTTGTCGACGGCGCTTTTTCGTTCCACTTCCAGTTCCAATCTACCGATAAATTATCACAAATTACTAAATTACCTTCACAATTACTTTCTACAATAATGCACCCCAATCACTTAATTTATACCTATTATTTTTCCTTCGTAATAAATTTGGTAAATTACAGTTCATATTACCCAATCCATAATTTCCAACTATACGCCAACCAACATTACCTTCAATAAATTCAACCTCTATTTTTCCTTTTACTTACTGTAGTTTCAGCTGACATGTTGACATTCAACAAAATGTACTAGAAGGTCCTCGTCTAATATTTTGATTTTGAAGAAGGGAACATTTTCGGGAAAAACTTCACTTCAGGAACTTAGATATACAACAAGGAAGGGTCCACAGAGTGCTATCAACAGATTTCAATTACATTTACATAACTAGACCAGCCAGGTTTTCCACTGTTTTATATTATACTCTTTTTTATACGTACCTACTCCTACACTACCCGAATCGGTTTCGCATCTTCCTATATAAAAAGCCAAAAGTATTCGATCTTGAGTTACAAACACCATACAAATACACCATAATAGTATAGCACGTAGTCTCAAGAGCAAAAGGCGCAGGGACTGAATGATCTGATGATGGAAAGCTAAATTCTGTAAACTCAATTCGTAATTCACATGCTTCCGCCTACGGAAGCCGGTCGCGCGGAAATTTCAAAAGGGAACATCAGACATTGAGAAAGTGAGATTGAGAGTTGAGACGTTCGTTCACTTTTTCAAAATCCCAATTTCAAAATTCAAACTTTTTATTTCAGGTATCAGATTTCGGGGGGAATAGAATTGAGGTAATAAAGTAATAATATTGAGAGTTGAGAATCAATTTGAAGGGCAAATATATTAATCAAAATAGAAACGAAATGAATTTATTATTATAACTATAGTTTAAAAACGGTGAGAAATATTTAGGAAACAAGACAAAATATAAAGAAATTAACAGCACTACAAACAAAAACGGTGAGCCTCGTTTAAATTTTGTTTATTTTGTGTTTATTTTGTATTTATTTTGTATTTATTTTGTATTTATTTTGTATTTATTTTGTATTTATTTTGTATTTA